>JBBMOE010000007.1:13683853-13722148 GCA_037975065.1 Chaetodon trifasciatus | reverse complement strand
CCCCACCCACCCACCCAAACACACACACACATAAGCTGCAGAAGTACAGTTGACACCAGACACATGCAGCCTCAGAGGCAGGAGGCATCGGCCATTTAGCATCGTTCCAACGGAAACCACGCACACACACGTTTAGTGTTGACAGGCAGGGGGGGGGGGGGGGGGGTCAAAGAAGACGTAGAGAGAGGTTTGGTGTGTGTGTGGGGGGGGGGGGGGGGCATTGTCTGCCTTTTTTTTTCACTCCAGTAGCAGCAGCATCGCCTGGGGGGCTTCAGCCCTGCCACTCCCTGCCAGAGGAGAGAGGCTGTCACTACGCGTCTGTGTCACTCTGTGTGTGTGTGTGTGTGTGTGTGTGTGTGCGCGCAGATGGATGTGTATTACTCATATTGTGGAGACATAAATCTGTTTACACACTCCCCGTAATGCCAATCATTAGATTTTAGGGTTAAGGTTAGGGTGAGGAATAGAGGTTATGGTTAAAGACTCCAGGAAATGAAAGGAAGTCTATGAAACATCCCAAAAGTGATAGAAACACAACTGTGTGTGTGTGTGTGGGTGTGTGTGTGCATGTGTGTCATAGTGTGTTTAAGTGAATGTGCATATCAACATTGTGCATGTGCACATATTTGCAGTTTTGTGCTTTTCCATTTGTGTGCGTTTGTGTGCCAGTGTGCAAGTTTGTGTGTGTGTGTGTGTGTGTGTGTGCGTGTGTGTGTGTGTGTGTGTCACTTCTGCTCTGTGTCAGCTGCTTAAAGCTGCCAGGCCACATTGTCTCTCCCTCTCTCTCTCTCTCTCTCTCTCTCTCTCTCTCTCTGTATCACCGGCCCCTCATTGGCCAGTTCATTGGTTTCCGGGGGTAACCAAGGCATCAATAAGCCAGGAAGAAGGAGAGGGAGTCAGTGTTGCAGTTAGCAGTGTTTGAATGAACTCTGCTTTTACAAAGATGACAACGAGGTCGCAGTTGGCAGTGCTGTCGAACTGGACCGCATCATCTGGAGAGGTGTTCCTAATATTATGTCCACCCCGCTTACTCACACACACTCACATCTTTCAACACAATGCAGCCCAGTTTAACAAAACCACCCACTCTGACTTCATTAATATCAGTTAGCTGATCAACAGAAGAATAACCAGCAATTTTGATGACGCATTAATCATTAACTAATTTATAAATGGAGTTTGTTGTGTGTGTGTGGGGGGGGGGGGGGTACTGTGGGGATCAATGAAGCCTTGTTTCAGTTTAAGGTTTCAGAAAAATACGCTTTCTTGCAGCGAGATGAAAAGATCGATATCAATCTGCACATTAAATATGGAGTTGGAGCTGGAAGACGGTTAGCATACGTTAGCATGAACACTGAAAGCAGGGGGAAATGACTAGCCTAGCAAAACACACGTAACGGCACAGCTGAAGCTCACTGTAACTGATAATCCGCAGACAAACAGCGATGTAAAAACAACAGTTTGTGGTTGTAACCATAACACAACCACTGAGACACACAACAAACAGCACCTCTTATTTTCAAAAGCTCTATGTAATAATTCATCTGTTGAATAACTGAGAAAAGAAATCACTAAATCTCAAATAAAAGTTTCTACATCATACCACATCTATTATTTCCTGCACTATTCCTTCTGTGAACAATTAGTCTTAGCTTTTTGTCAACATATGTTATGTTACTGTCTTAAATAAAACAAAAACATGGTGATAAATTACAGTGTTAACAGCATTAGCAGTAGCACAAATAGAGGAGAATCATAAAGTCTGCAGAATGACTTGCTAGAGTCAGTTACACAGAAATATTTAGCTTAAGTTTGCTAACATTCACTTCATTAGCCACCAGAGCCTGCAGGTCAGGCCACACCAAGCAGGAGTTAACACAGCTTTATGAACATCTCATTTGTAAGAAGCAGCTAATTCTCCCAGTGGAAACACCAGTGCAGCCAGTTCTCCCATTCAACAATCAGCAGCACACAAGTGTCCCCACATGACTCTGAGACTGAGACTCACGCGTGTTTATCTGAAAACCTGTGACATTAAAACATCAGACAGGACGGCTCGAATTAAAAATACCCCCAGACTGACAGACGCCGGCCCGTTTTCATCGTCAGTGAAAGCATCAGTTGACTGATGTGAGGTTGTGGTTGTGTGTCTGCTGCCGTCTGTCTGGGACGTCTGGCTGGATTCAGCACGTCAGAGCAGCGCGAGGAGGTTTCCCACAACTGACAGATGCGTTAAAGCCGAATCGGCCCTCGAAACCCAGCCGTGTCACCTCCGACACGCCGCTGTCAGCTTCCCCCTGACAAGCTCTGAAAGTGAAATGTGTCTCTTGCTGAATTCAAAACAAAGCATCAGCTTCTCGGGCATTTTCCCCTGTTTTTGTTGTGGGAGTGATCGGGAAATTTCACTGAAATTTCAAGAACTTTCATATTCTGTTTTCAGCAGGAAGGGAAAATATATTTGATATCTTGTGTTATCAAAGTAATTTGGGTGATTTAATGACACTGTTTTACAGACACATCCATGATACAATTTTAGATCTTCACGGCTTTTGAAACTAGAAAAACACTCAACACTGACTCGCCCTAAACTCTAAGCCCAACATTAAACTTAGCATATACAGAATTTTATTATGAAAAATGGCTTCAGTTCAATAAATCAAAATATACTGGAGGCTAGAAACAGACTTCTTTAAATATGCACCTCTATGCTCCAACACTGGTTACATTAATGGTAATAAAATGATGAAATTATCTGTGATGTGATGAGATGAATCTTACATTTAAGAGAGGATAAGGCGGCCCACATGTGGTAAGAAGATCTGCTGCAGAATATTAATAGTGTTTGCCTTGCTGACCTACAAGGATCCCCGATACATTATTGTATTTCGGCTGATTTACATTTACCGCTGTGGAAAAACCAACCGTGACCATCTCGGGCCTCGTCTCGGCGTTACATGGATGTCACAGCTACTGAACATGACGGACTGTAAGAGGAAAGTGGAACAAAAGCTCAGTGAACAACAGTGCAAGCGCCATAAATACTGCAGGCCTTACAGTGCATGTGGGTTATCTGGGTTTTTACTTTTGGGATGCATATCCCAGAGCATATACAAAAAAATATATGCATGCACTTTCATGTTTATAACCACAAATACATGGCTGAAAGATTGAAGTTTTGGGCTCATTAAATAGCTGTGGAAGTCTATATGTTTCTATTTTTAATTACACAATTGTGCATTCTGTTAGGACCTTTTCTTATATATCTGGTTGCTGCAGAACCTAAAACTAAAATGTTAGAGAGCATGTTGCAACATCAGGTCATGGAAGGAAATTCTGCACTGCATCTCTGTCGCTCTATGGCGCCTTTACTTCTAAAAGTGTTATTCTACTAAATGTGTATCAGGAAGTCTTGTGCATTTGAGCGCATCGCCGTCCAGCTTTGAGCACGTAAGCATCCCCATCTCCCAGAAGTGACGTCTGTATAAGCTGCAATTACTGTAATTTGCAACAGAAAGTATGTTTGATAGTGAGGAAATGTTAATGTTAATTCAAATTTTGCATTTGGCAATTTGCAAAAAAAAAAAAATGCATTTCAGTTGTTTTCCACCAAAATTTCCAACCTTGCAATACAACAAATGTTGTTTGTGAACATGAATCAGGCAGCGATTACAGTAAGCAACATCATCTAACTGGGAAAACAATTCAGTAATTACATGAATGGAATTTCGACAGTGCTGACGCAGTGGACCGCTCTCAGTCTGCACAGTGTATGAAATGAAAAGTGCCACATAATGTTAATCGTCAAAGTTGTGACAAAAGCGCTGCTAATGTCCAGATCGCATGTAAAACACTATCCACAGATCAAAATGATTTCACATCCTCTGATGCAGTTCGGCACATCCCGTCAGCAAATGTTCCGCCTCATCCTCCGCTTATTTAGCCAATGAGCAGAGAGGCAGACCGGGAAGAGAGGTGAGAATAAAGGGACACGTGGAAAGACAGGCAGACTTTTAACTCTTTTAATTCTGCTGGAGGAAGCTGGTTAACCCTTAAGTGTTTCGCCCTGAGGACATCCATGAAAACTTAATCAGCCCCACCTGGGATGGGCAACTCCATAACAATGGCTGCTCGTGCGTGTGCGTGAAGTGTGCATGCATGGAGAGGCTGTGAGCTGTGGTCAGTGAGGTATGCAGGTCTATTTCTTATTGATGAGCGGCTGGCAGCGGATGGGCGGAGTCTGCGGTGTGGTGGCAGCACCACAGAAGAAGAAGAGAGTGAACCAGGAGATGAAGGCATCCCGAGGACCATATGCAACCGTTCAGATCGGTTAGCATGCCCAAAGGCACGAGAGCTTTCATCTGAATATGCCAACTTTGTACTGCATGCAAAACCACCACAGTAGCTGCAGGTCAGCGCGGTCTGTTCAGTGTGTGTGCGCGTGTGCGTGCACATGTATGTGTGTCCTTACAACGTGTGTCTGCCTACAAGAGATCAATACTTTCGGTGTCCGATGGTCTGCTGCTCATCAAGAGCATTGATCACATCATATCTTATCTATTCTGTATGGTAATGCATTGAAGCTAATGAGACTGCACACACACACGCACGCGCACACACACACACAGCGCTCATCCCACCTGAGAGGTAATTTCTTTCTCTTGCTGAGAGGCACCAGAACAAAACATTCATTTATTATTCAGAAATATATTATTCATCTATTCAATTAGCTACTGTTCTCCTCAGCCAACCTAAAGAATCAATGTGGGCAACGGATATGATATGCACAGTCCGTCTTCTGACACACACACACACACACACACACACACACACACACACACACACACACACACACACACACTCACTCACAGAGGGAGAGGTCAGTCAGACTGTGATCGGAATTTGTAATGGAGCCTCCAACCTGAAACCACAGACCAGACCAGCAGGCCAGCAACATAGATCCTCACACACACACACACACACACACACACACACACACGTGTGTGCACTAACAAATACTTTTACGTCCAGAAAACACACACAAGGCACACAAAGAGGAGGTCTGACTGTAAACTAATACCCTATATGGACATTTCAGGGACACATGCAGGGTTCAGTCTTATATTCTACATCTTATCTCAGCAGGTTAAAGAGCTGTTTTGCCTAAAAATGTCAGTTATTAGCTTAAATTATTAGCCCAAAAGCAGCTTTCCAAAACTCATGTCAGCCAAACCTGCCATGACACAATGTGTCACACACCTGCCTGCATTTATGCTGTCGTGAGCAGAAGGACAGCAGCGTGATGAAGCCGAGCTTTGCGCTGTTGCCTTGTTCCTCTCTTCTAACTGCGGCCATTTTGGTCTGAATATAAAGCTGGCGTTCTGCCCGTATGGAGGTTTGCCTGACAAAGACCTTGAAGGTTGACACATTGCATCATTAAAAACAATTTTGGAGCTGACGGCCTCTCCTTTTCCTTTGTAGGAACGCCAACCCCAACCCTCACTTATTGATAAGCAAAGGAATACATACATACAAATGTTTAAAAAGCGGTTACCTTCGAGAAGGGCCGCGTTCACGAGCCCATTTGAACGAGCCACTGATGTGATATTCACGAAATTTAGCAGTTGAGAATTTGTTAAAAAAAAATGCGCATGAAACATCCTTGAGTTGCTGTTTTTTTTAATGCTAATTTGCATCAAACACATCATAATTTTTCATTTGTTTTCAAAAAGGGAACAAGCCAGCATCCACTTTTGCTGTAACACTGTTTCATGACTTAAACCATGAAAACCAGCATTTTCTTTAATCACCTTCCCACAGCGAAGAGGCCTCGCAGCATGAAGGCGAGACTTGTGAGTCATAAGTGATGAAACAGCCTCGCTTTATTTTGGCGAACTTCACGTATTTGTATATTTCTGTTGAAAATGCATCAGGTAGGTCAGGATATGAGCATGTCAGGCGACGAGATTTAGTGTTAAAGCGCTGTCAGTCTTTGTAAGGCATAAGTTCAAGTTCAAGCTCTCAAAATGGAGAAAATGAAAAGGCTAAGCGACAGTTTGGTGACTGATATTAAACTTCCCATAAGCTCTGTGGGTGATGATAAGCTGCTGTGTTGAGCCAGCAGGGACTGGGTTTGCTTTCTCTGCTTACACTGAAGTGAAGGCTCAGCGGATGAACGCGTGGTCGAGAAATCATCCCAAAAATAAGCCCATTTTCATTCCAGTTAGAACTCACTGCTGCAGCCAATGGGGAAGCGGCGGTGGATTCTGGTGCGTCGACGGGACGGAAACTTGTTATTTTAGCAGGTTAGTTTTTTAAAATTCTCCTCCCACGGCTTTTTAACTTTGGAGCAAAATTTGTACAGCAAAGGCTTCTGTGGAGCGAACACACCAACGCTCTGACACTGACCTGTGTGTCAGCGTGCAACCGATGTCAGCCTCCACAGCACTTTGGGGATAAAGTCTTGACAAAACAGAGCTGTTTCCAGTAGCAATCCGCCAGAGGTTATATCCCCATTTGTTCTACTCGTCAAAATAAAAGGACTCATCCATTTAATATTGTGCATCGCTCAGAGCCACCCGTCATCAGAGTATGTTGAAGAGTAAAGAAAGAGGTACAGAGGGGCAAACAGGAAGAGAGAGATGGGAGATAGAAACAGAGCAAAGTGTGTGTTCGTGAGTGTGTGTGTGTGCGTGCGTGGTGGCAAGTTAGCTTCAGATAGAGACATTGGGCCATTTTTTTGTCCCTCCTCGGAGGGGATAATTATCTTTTGCATATTCATATATGCAAACACACCATGAATAATTTCCCTCTCCACCTTCCTCTCTCTCTCTCCAAAGGTTAGCTCATTAATTACAGCCCAACAATTAGCAGGAAATATTTTTATAATTAATTATTTGGTGTTTCTTTGGCGCCAGCGTTCGTGCATAACTTACAGTGGGGTCAGAGCCCAGGACAGCTGTTGAGGGTGTCTGTAGCAAATGGCGTGCCCATGCAAATGCCGTATATGTTTGTCCTGTGCTGGGCTGTTAATGATTATGCGTGTGTGTATATGAGGATATGGAGTAAAACTATTTCAAAATAAAAGCACATCAGCATACGTACCGTCAAGGAAAAACCACACACAAGCAACTCAACGCACATGTCAAGACAAAAACATGCACACACAGACCAAATGCTCACTCTCACTCTCCCTCAGACAACACACACACACACACACACACACACACACAGGCAGCGCTCTGAGTGTTGGTTGTTGCCTGTGGGCCTGTGGTCTTTGAACTGCCTCTCAGACTCCAGTCTGTCCAAATTCACTATGAGGGATCCAGCTCCATGCCTGCCCGAACTACTGCAACTCAAACACACACAAAGAAAGAAACACATGCACATACATAACCCAAAGACAGACAGACAGACAGACAGACAGACAGACAGACAGACAGGCAAACACATGCACTGAAGCGCATGCACGCACACACACACACACACACATTGAGGGAAACACACTCCTGCACCTCAGCTTCCTGCAGAAGTTCTTGGAAAGTGGTTTTGGTTTCTACCTGGAGTCAAACATCAAACATTATCACCCAAAACTTCAGGTAGGAAATTATTTAGGAGATCATTTATCAGCCAAATGTTTACCAGTTCTTGTTTACAGCACCGTTACGAATTCTACTGTGTTCTCAAGTCTAAAGAAGAAGCAACACTATCTGCAGAATCCAGATACACTGTTTCCATTTCTGACAAACAAAAAAACGTTGTTGTTGGATAACTGACATTAATCTGATAAGATCTGGGCCACGCGGCCTCCTATCTGCTATTAGCCCTTTACTTTCAATGGTGTTCATCACCTCTATATTATGAGGAAGGTTTGAGCCATATTCGAAGGAAATACAATCATCCCAACAGCAAACTGTACTCGACTTTGTTGCTTCTGATTGTACTGTGGGATTGTTGCTGATAAGGATGCATCAACAGCTCCGTTTGAAGGTTTGAACGCAACAGTAATTGAAATTTGTCGCACTGATTGGCCAGACAGTGGTCACCAGTGAAAAACTTGTTGTTTATGTTGCGTAATCTTTACCTGAAAAGGCGAGTTGTGGTGAAAACTTCATTGCATAGCATTGGATGTTTCATTCAGTAGAACAGGGTTGTGTAGAATTGGATGTTGTGACTGATTGTTTCCTCTATTTTGGATTCTCTTAAGACAAATTTGCAGTTGCTCAATGCTGCAAACTTTAAGTGCACCAAAGTCAAGCAAACTAATGCGAAAAAAACTCCTTTCCTTGAGCATGAAATGACAGTAGGTTACTGTCACGCAATAGTTTATTGTTCAAGGTTTTCCAAATTATCATGACGTGAAGTGTTAGAGGCGGCATAAGCTTTGAACTGAGCTGAATTTTCATGATTTCATAATAAAGATTCAGAATTTCCACCTCTAATATGTAGCCCAAAAAGCAATTAAGAGAGGACATGTCTTCATTTTCCACATTATGTGTTACAGTGCTGTAAAGTTCAGAAAATCAACCATGCAGTCTGCATGTAGAGACATTAGAGCAAGCTGTTATCTTCATTGTCTTCTTCACCACACGGAGGCAACAGGTGCTTAAGGTGATAAAAGCTGCAGTTTTGCTCACGGCGTTTAATGCAAAGTGAACAATACGACATGATGGTAACAGATTCCTTTGGTCAATATACCAAAGGCTGTAATACTTTACTGTCACTGCAGTGTACGGCAGATAATTTCCCTCCTCTCGCGTGAAGGCCTGGCATCTTCTCACTTTGATCCTCACTCTCTCCTCACGCTGTGAAATGAGAGGTGATGTGACTGCGCCGCCGTACGCCGTGTGTGTAGTTTGTCTCTCAGCTTTAAAGGAGTGTGTTTCGGCGCCGAGCAACCTGTCCTGTTCGCTTTCTCCTGAAGACTAATTTACCCACGCTGCCTCTCATGTCGGTGCCACTCTTACACCGCAGCAAAGGAGTTGTTGACTTCCACAGAGGCAGGAAGGTGTGCATGTGTGCGCTCGTCAGCCAGTGTGTGTGTGTGTGTGTTTGTGTGTGTGTTTGAGAGAGAGAAATAGAGACAGGGATGACGCGTGGGCGTTTGAAGAGTGAAAGGAAACATTCTCCCGCTCTCTCCTCCCATTAAACATATTTGTACATTTCATCGCCAATAAAAACAGCAAATCAATCTCATCCAGCACTCTTCAGAGGGCCCTTTGAAGTCTTCTTAGTAAATGACCTCCCACTTTCCCCATCAAGCGCAACCCCCCACACCCCCGAAAAAAAAAAAGACTAGTGCAATATTTATCTCACTTCACAAAATTTTTAAGTTTTTTTCTTTTTTTTTTTTAAGGAAAATCCTTGAAATTTTCATCAAAAGCATTCTAATCAGGCACTCCTCAGGTCAGCTAATGAGTTGGCAGGAGTGGGGCCCTCGCCGGGCGGTTCTCTTCAAAGGGCTAGCTCATTAGCGTTAGCGGCTCTGATTATGATACTTTCACATGCTCCCCTCACACACTCCTGCACATACACACTCGCCAGCTCACTGGCGCTGTCTCTCTTGCTTCCACACACACACATACAGAGCTGTCATTAGCCCAGTTAGCATCATTAGCATCATTAGCAGCCAAGGTCAGTGTTTGAAGCGAGAGACAGACGAGCGACCTCCATCTTCCTTCAACCAGCCTTTCAAAATGTCTCCTGGCTACTTTAACAGCTCCAAAGTTACACAGCTACAATTAGGCCAGAGGAAAAGAGAAAGGAAAGGAAAGGAAAGGAAAGGAAAGGAAAGGAAAGGAAAGGAAAGTGTAAACTGAAACAATGAGGTCGGGTAAAGGAAAAAAAAAACATTTA
This sequence comes from Chaetodon trifasciatus, assembly GCA_037975065.1. Classification (NCBI taxonomy): domain Eukaryota; kingdom Metazoa; phylum Chordata; class Actinopteri; order Chaetodontiformes; family Chaetodontidae; genus Chaetodon; species Chaetodon trifasciatus. Next base: position 13,712,296 of record JBBMOE010000007.1, on the reverse strand, counting down.
AGCTTTGCCCTTTCTGCCCTTTAGCTTTCCAGGTTTTTAGAAGCAAGTGTTTCCCACCATCTTTCTTTGCCGGCAAAGAGAGAGAAAAGTTCACATGTGATTTGCCACAACTCCACTGAGAATTAATTAAAAAGATGAAAAAAGATGTCACCCCCTCGTGGATTATTCAGCCTCCCATTTACCTCTTGATAACATCAGTCTCGGTCTGTGTGGTGACTCTTCGGGGGAGTTTTTCATGTTTGCTGACATTCATTGAATCGTCATGGTGAAAGCCTGATGAATGTGAATTATTAAATAATTTTCCACTCGTATGTAACATCTCCACTACTAGTTCTCAGGTTGGAGTTACATTTGAGACAGTGGAAAGATGCTGCTAAGCACAATTTTTAATCACATTTCACCAAAATAATCAACACTTTTTATGCATCTATGTTGCAGAGGATGTGACAAGATCACATAATTAAACGCGAGTACCTCTGGTACATCAAAGCATTTCATTGCAGCTTCACACTTAAGACAGCTCTTGTATTTTCTCTAGTTTTTCTTTTTCTTTTGTAATACTTGCTGGCTGTAACGACTTAATTTCCCCAGAGTGGGATCAATAAAGTCTTATCTTATCTTATCTTATTACCTTTATTTAACCAGAGGTTATTAGGAGGAAGCTCTCTGTTGCAAAAATGCCGTGATAACAACAACACATCTACAAGTGATCAGCTTGCTCAACAGCACTCAACTCTACTCAACTCAGTACTGACATGGTGATCCTCGAGGACCACATAGTCTTGGGACCCAGTGCAGTGCAAACTTGATTTATAGTAAAAACGACATTAAGAGATACTTATGTGCTTCATGGATAAACGAATGCAGCACTGTTCTCTTCTGACGTCTAACGACTGCCATCCAAACTCTCTCATATAGTGAACATTGATGTGTTCTAAAACCATCCCCAGTTATGAACCTGAGGGCAGAATGATAGACTGCATGTAGAGCTTTAAGAGCAGAGGCAGAAAAATGCATGTAAATGACATCACCATAGCACATAACGGGTAAAAACGTTGACTGAACAATTTGCTTTGTGCAGTTTTGACTAATATAAATCCTGTTTATATAAAAAAAATGTGAGTTTTCCTTTTAAGGACTTTGTCAGTTCATGAATATATTTTTAAAGCACAGCTGGAAACCACAGTATTTATGGGGGCTGTTAATCGGTTTTCTGGAGAACAACATTCATTAGGTGACACGGTGAAACGGTGGCAACACTGTCGCCTCACAGCTAGAAGGTCCCGGGTTCGATTCTCGCTGTGGGCACTGGGGGGCGTGTCCTCCACCATGCCTTCGGTGCCTGCTGCTTGAGGAAAGGGGCCTTTCTGTGTGAAGTTTGCATGTTCTCCCCGTGCTCACTTGCTTTGGTGTTTCCTCCTTAAAAAAACCCCACTAAAAACATGCAAGAAGATCACCACCTGACCAATGGTGACGGAAGAGACTGGATCCCCGGGCGCCGCTGTCGGATTGCAGCCCACCGCTCCTGGTCTGCCGCGGAGGAAGGTGACCAGGATGGGATAAAGGAGGAGGACAAATTTCACCAATTTGCATGGCGTGTGATTTGCATGTAGTTGTGTGACTAATAAAGAGGATCGTCCCTCCGATTCTTCTTCTTCTTCTTCATTTTGTTTAATCTTGGTTTAACAGCAATTTAGGATTGATTGCTGTACAGTACAGAAATCAAAATGCCAATTTTGAACTGCCTGGGCAATAGAATATATAGAATGGCATCATCTGCATACAGATGAGTTGAATGAATTTTAGCTTTTTCATCTAATTCATTTCTAAAAATTGTGAATAAAAGAGGAGAATGGCACCGTGTGGCACACCTTTGTTAACACTCATAAAACTGGACTGAGCCACAACAGTTTGTGTTCTACCACTGAAAAAATTGGTAAATCAATTACACGACCTTTCATCAAATCCATCAAATTTTAGGTGTTTCCAAAGAATTTATCTAAAGCCTTAGACAAGTCAATAAAAAGGGCTACACAATCCCGCTTATTATAACAATAACACAGAAACTGAATATTTTCATGTTTTCTCCAAAGGTATATCTCAGCTTCCCGAAAAAGGCAGTTTACTATATATTTGTCTGCATACATATCTATATGTATATTAATGAAATTAAAATTTAATTTAAGGTATTTATACCTGTATTTTGTGAGTGTGTGTGTGTGCGGCTGCTAGCCTAGCAAGTGGCTGCTGTGTTGTTGCTGTTGTCATGGTTACAGTCGCGAGTGACGTTAGCAGTGCCCCAAAGCTCTCACCTGATTGTTTACAGGTTTCTCGAACACTTTACCTCTACAGAGCTTGGAAAGTGGTGGATAATTATGCAGCTCATTTGATGCTCTTTATGTTGAGGGGGGACGTGGGCTGGCGTCCACAGGTCAGGGATCCTCTCTCAGATTAAAAATACAAGAAAAAAAACATTCAGCTAAAAAATGCTGCTAACAATAACAGCCTAACAGCTCTAACTGATCAGAAATTTTAGGATCAATAAGAACATTAAACACTTCAAGATTTGTAAAGTGCTTCAGTGAAAAGGTCTGAGCATTAGGTCGGTGCACCATGTTTAGAGCCAGAGAGAGCAGATCTGGCATTTTCAAATATAAAACCTGAAGAAATATAATATGCACTGAATGCATCAGGTGTAGTCTTTGCAGCTGAGATCGTGGAACCTTGAACAGCTTCAGTGTGGAAGAAGCATAATTATGTGATAATGATTTAACTGATTTCCAAAACTTTGCTGGGTTACTTGGACTTTCAGAGAGTGCAGAGGCATAAAATGATGATTTTGAGAAGATTCTGAGTAACAGTGAAACATCTATTATGCTGCTAATCAGCTGTTGATGCAGTTACACACAATTTGCACCTGGCGGCATCTCTGGAATTTAACATATCTACAATTTCTGGACAGAACCAGGGATTGTTCCTGTACCTAAAATGCTTGTCTGCTTTGGAATTAATGATATGAGGCCAAATTTGGCTCAGGAATTGTGGTGGTAAACCCAATATCAGTGTAGTACTGACTATGAGAGGCAATGTTGTCCATGAAAGCAGCTTCAAACTTTTGTTTTGTGATCCCTTAAAATTAAGTAATGTCCACCCCTCACCACAGGTATATGGCCTTATAGTGTGGAGAATAGCAGTTCAACCAAAGAGTCATAATCCCTCTGATGATTTCATTTGAAGCATTTTCAAAAGTCCCAAGAAAGTAAGTGTCTGATATTCACGTTAAGAAAAAGCAAAACTTGGAGAAAAGTAAGAAAAATAAACGTAATCTATGTAACAGAAATAAATGGCTTTGTTAACGGCTTTGTTGTCGTGACGACTCATGAGAGTCGAGCCCCCCAGGTTGGGACCCGCTGGGTTTAAAGTAGACCAAGAAGAAGTAGGAACTGCACTGTGTCCATCAATCTTTATGACATCTTGTATTTTTTAAATATAATTTTGTTTAAATTGTTGAATTTTGAGGTGCTGTTAGCCGGAGCAGCAGCAGCAGCAGTGAAAAGTAGCTGCTCCGAAGTGTATTATGTGTGTATTCTGGATATCATGATATCATGGATTTCAGACTGAGGAGCTGGCATTTGCTAAAACCGAGCTTTAACCCAAAATTAGCGTGAGGGTAGACTTGTCTTCCTCTCCAGCAGCCTCCCTCTCGTTATCCGTCCATTCCCCTCCTCCTCTCCCTCTTGTTCTCTGTGGTCAGTGTGTGACAGAGGCCCCGGGCTGACTAATGGCTGTGGGCGAGATGTCTGGGAGACGGATCTGCCCCTCTAATTCACTGGTGGTGGACACACTGGATTTAACCCGGACTGACTGTGAGTGTGTGTTTGAAGCAGTGTGTGTAAATGTGTTTGAAAGCTGGCAAGAGAGCGAGAATCAGTGCTGCTGCTGCTGCTGTGTGTGTGTGTGTGTGTGTGTGTGTGTGTGTGGGTGTGTGTGTGTGTGTGTTCCCAAAGAAAGGAGCCTATTGAAAAGCCCCTCTCCAGTCTATCAGATTAGCTCCATTAGTGGATTAGCCGGATTAGCGGGTTAATTGCACTCTGCTGCTGCGTTGGTGCGCAGAGGCTAATGACGGCTAACGCTGGTTAATCACACACACAGCCGCGTTAGCCAGCTACCGCCACGTCTGGCAACATGGCACACACACTGGGGAAGCCAGCGTGCACCAGCTTCCCATGAGGATTAGGAACAAGACATGTTGGGACCACACATCTTTTGCCAATAGCATACTTTTTTTTTTTTTTTTTTTTTTTTTTGTTGGCAAGGTTATCTATTTTTCATCAACATTTTAAACACTTAATCACATTGTTTTCATTATCTTCAGCTGTTGGATTTAGGTTGTTTTTAGTGACGTATGAGCGGTTCAGGGCAGTAAAAAGAGGATTCTGAAGACGTTGTATAAGGAAGGGGGTCATGTGGCGGTGGGTGTTTTTCTGTTTCAGAAGCAGAAAGATTGCAGGTTTGAATCCCAGGACAGGCTGGAAAAATCAGCTTACCACAACGTGCTCTTGAGCAAGGAGACCTACCTTTAAAAACCTCCCTTAAATATCCTTTTTTGACTCAGTTGAAAAGTTTTCTTTCTGTTTGTATAATTAACTCCTAGTTTAAGGAGGAGAGACGTATGGACATTTCCTTTTCTCCATCCAAAACGAAGCTCCACACTCCTTTATAATTTCTTCCTATAGGAATAAATTGTGCTTCCACTCTGAAGAACTTTGCTGCGCAGTCAATGTAATCAAATCAATGAGAATGAACAACTATCTCCCCTGCATGAATATATTTTCGGGAGCGTACGCTGCAACATGCCATCGTTATGAAGCCATGGGAATGGTTTGACTTAATTTGCTTTGCAAGGTGAACACTGTCTGCATGCATCCTGCCTCGAACGACCCCCTGCTTATTGTTTATTTCATCACAGACAACAAATGAGAAGATAAATATGAATGCTGGAAACAGCATGTGGCTGTGGGAGAAAGATCAACTTTTCGAAACAAATACGAATTAATATTTACAACATGTGACAGTGAAGCAGCCTTTTCACTGAAGGTCTGATCTGGTCCAGGCGGTGTGGCTCGCCTCTGATATGATGCACTTTGTTTTGACTGGATATACTGGATTGAAGCTTAAGCAACATTCTGATCAGGTTTTCCACAAATATGGCTGTTATTTAATGTTACTGGAAGGAGTCTTTGTAATAGTAGTACTACCAGTTACTGCAGTATCCTCAGTAACAGTGGAAAGTTCTGACGTCTCATTAAATGCTGTTTGAATAATGGGTCGCAGTAATATATTAAGGTTATAGACCTACAGGTTTTTGCTGTTTTTTTTGGGTTATTTATTTGTGTAATGCTTATTTTTATAGGAAGTAGCATGAACCAATACCACACATCACCGCTTTCCACATGGCCTAAGGTAAAGCCCTGCATCCCCAGATCAGCCTTTATAGGAATAAAAATATCCACAAAACACAATGTTACAATAACAATACCATAAACCTCAATGAGAAGCACCGGATCATATTCATGACTACGTGATTTCTGTCTGAAAACTGTTTCCACGTGAGATTTTATTTTGTGTTAATCAGCATTGTGCAAATATGCAACGTCTTCTGATCATTTTTATGAGCATGAAAGATGGAAAAACACCTTCACAGCGCTGTGTCTTCTAATAAACTCTTATAATTTGACAGACAGTGTTTTGACCACATGCAGTACTGTCTCCTTCAGGTTCAGTGCTTCATTTGCATTAAAACACTGTGTGGATGCATACAAATGATCAAAACATATCGAATGGCTGCATGAAATATTGTCCAATCCAAAAACATCAAGCACCAAAATAACACACTGCTATATAATCTTAATTCATGGTGAAATTCTTGTAAAGTCACCCACATGTGAAATGTGGTCCGACCCTGAGCCCTGCTGGATCAACAGCGTGTAAACAAAACCCAAATCAACCCCAATCGCCGCCGCTGCACAAATGAAAAGAAAGAGGTAATCGGTCAAAGCGGCGGTACGTGATATGTTGCCGATGTGGTGTTGGGAGCTGAGTGAGTGCGGTGTTATTGATGCGGTAGCCAATGAGGTCTGACACATGGCTTCAGGACAGGAAATGCCAGGGGTTATGGGTAAAATGGGTGTTAGCGAGAGTGTGCAGAAAACCAGAAGCACACCCACACCTATGCACATCGCTCGCACGCAAAGACATAAGAAGCGGGAACGTGAGCGAGCACGGACACACACACACACACACACACACGCTAAGACCCTCCATATATTCTGTGGGCACCTCGGCCTCATTAAGGGGAAGTGAAGGGCTCCCTGCTCATCTTTTAAAGATAAAACAAAGTGCTGTGATGTCATACCTCATCAGCCTTCGCCAAGGAGACGAGAAGCACTTTAGCAGAAAGAGCCGAGTGTGTGATCGCCTGAACGCACAGACCTCCCTCTGACACTCTCTTTCTTGCTTTCTTTCCCTCACACACACACACACACACACACACACACACTCACGATCGTGGCAGCAGTGGATGGTGGATGAGGGATGCATGTTGGTTTGGGGCTAAACATGATATCTCCTTTCCCCAGGGCCAGCCAATCAGAACAACCTGCCAGGGAAAAACAGCAAAAGCACTCAAGACCGGCCAGAGGAAAACACACACACACATAAACACACTAACAGGCACATAAACCTATAAAACACACACTCCCGTACTCCTGCGTGCACCAAAACTCCCTCTAAGCAAGCATCCATCCAGACAAAGAAACGCTTCGGCAGATACACACCCCAAGTGCCGGCTGAATGTTTTACAGCGTTATAAGGTCTGAATCCAGTTAATCTTCATCATCTCCAACATTATGAGACTCATCAATCGGCAAAATATCAGCAGCTCGATGCTACGAGCAGTACAAGCGAGTACAAAGCTGAGCCGAGCCGTCGATGTTCTTAGAGTTGCACCAGCGCCTGCGGGGGGTGGGACCTTAGGGTGGGAGCTAGGGGGTATGGGGCACAGGAAGTAAGTACCTGGGAGGCAGCAGTCAGGGGAAGTGCCTAGAGGTCCAGGGCCCAGGGAAGACAGAGTCACCGCTATCGGCTCTGTTAAGGGGGAAGGATCGGGGCTAAGTGTTTCCAGGGGAAGTGTAACAGTGGAGGAGATGTTGTTAGGAGGGTGAAACCAAGAAAACCAAACTGCCATGAAGAAGAAAAAGATGACACGCAAAATAGAGCTACGAGGTGGTGAGTGTGCGTCAGCGGAAGAATTCCACTTTGTCTCACGAGGCGTTTTGATTTTTAGAGGCTCGTTCGGGGCCCTTTTTGTCGCCGGGTTCGTAGAGCTATGAGATATCTGTGTTGAGCATGGTCCAATAAATACTGAACGCTTCCCAGTCCTAACAGACCGCACACAAACACAAACAGCCCAAAGATGCTTCACCATCACTTTGTTTGTCATCAGTAAAGGTCCATTTCTCTAAATAGATGCATGAAGGAGCACAATCCCCTACTGGTATGGTGGCCTATGAGGGACAGTGGTCACATTCAGGTGATTTAAGATTTTGAGTTAAAACAACAAATTAAAAATAAATAATGATAATAATAATAATAATTATAAAAATAATATATTGTCAATACAGATGTAGTTCAAAGGCAGCTCTACTTAAAACTGTTTTAATGTATTTACATTATCAGCTAATCTATCAACAGTGTTATCTATTATTTTATTAACTGTTCAATCTACAAAATATCAAGAAGTCATGAAAAATATCACAAGTTCACAAATTGCTTGTTTTCTCTGACCGACAGCCCAAAAGTTTTTTGATTTCACTATTAAATAAAAAAAGATGATAGTAAATAAAATAAAAATCTCCTTATTTCACATGCTGGAAACGGCAAATGTTTGGTATTTCTGCTTGATAGATAACCAAAATGATTCATTTATTATCATTGTGGATTCATTTTCACTTTATTAACTCAATAAGTCATCATGTTAGCGCCACGCAAAAAGCCTCACAGAAGACAATACGTGATTATAGCATCTGAGCTTGGCATGGCTCATAATTAGACTGATAATCAATAATTTGCTTTCGATTAACTAGTTAATCAAAAGCACTTCAGTACATACTGAAACTGTTCTTCTATCTTCTATAAGCATATCTAAGTACATTTACTCAAATACTGGACTGGAGTACAAATATGAGGTTTTTCTTTTATTTGAGTATTTCTTTTTTATGCACCTTCATATACTTGTACTGCGCAACACTTTTCACACTTTTTACTCTACTACATTCATCTGTAGTTACAAGTTACTTTGCAGAGATTTTACATGCAAAACATACGATCAGCCTGTAAAATATGATTAATTATTAAGATTTAAGTCGTTAAAATGACTTCCACCTTGACCAGCTACAGCATTGAAATTCTATTAATATAAACATGTAATCAAATAATAAGATGTGTAATAATAAAGCACTTTTCCTTTAGTAAGGGATCTGAATACTTCTGAATATACTGTGTCAATGTCCGGATGGCAAACTGTAGAAACGCAGCAAGAAGAGCATGAAGTCTGAGTCGAACCAGCTTTGCTTTCAGCTCTGTGACTTTTATTTGAACCTTTCTACTTGTCTGTAAACTCAGAGACACCCTGAAAACAGCCACACACACACACACACACACACACACCAGAGGGAAGGCCAGTTATGCAACGTGAGGGCCGAAGCCACAGTGTACAGCTGAAGCTACTTGCTGGGAAATGATCAAATTGTGACTGGGAAGCTTCAGATTTGCCAATCTGTGAGCAGCCAGAGCTCAGGTGGAGCTCACTGACAGAGCATTAGATGGTGCGTTTGAGGACTCGACTCCATCGCTCTTTGGTTTGCCCGTGGGTCTCGCTGGGTTGTTGACTTTTCTCTCGCTTTCTATACATCACATGTGAAGACGGACAACAGGTAAATAAAAAAATCAGTTTCAGAGCATCAACAGAAAAACTGGATAAATTTTCTCTCTTTACTTTCTTTCCCCCTTTTTTTCTGACAATTGCCAATAATTAGCCCCCACATCAAAAATAAAATGAATAAAACAGCAGCGAGACCATGCACGGTGTGAAGAATGGGGAGGGGGCGAGGTGGGGTAGGGGTATTTGGCGATGGCAGGGTCATTATAGGGTGTAGCACAGTGTGGAAGAGGGGGCATCGGGGCGAGGAGGAGGGACAGTGGGGGTGACAGTTGAGGGGATTTGCGTGGGGTGAAGGCTGGGTGTGATGGGGGGGTGCAGCTTGGAGGCTGGTGTGCGGCGGGGGTGAGGGTTGGTGGAGAGGGGGGGTATCAGTGGGGAATGGTGTCAGCTGCAGAGGCAGCAGGGAAAGCCGACATCTTAATAAAACAGCCTCGGGCTAAATCCCATTAAAGGCCTCAGAGCCTGTTACCACTGCTGGCCAGGTAGCGCACACACATGTAACACACATAACACACATACACACACATCATATATTTCAGCCTGCCCGTACACACACACACACATACACACACGAATATATTATATATGGATCCATGTGTCCGTCTCTCTGTCTGTTCCTGTCTGTCCATGTGTGGGGGTCTTTCTTTGTGCTCTTTTTGTGTGTGTGTGTGTGTGTGTGTGTGTGTGTGTGCGTGGTTTCACCATCTGACCAGCACGCAATTATACCCTCTAAATCACACAACACCGCACACACAAACCACCAAAACACACCTCCTCTCGGCCTTTGTTGTGGAAGGTGCACGGTTCAATCACCACCCGCTCGACTTGTCGTCAACCGACGTCGTCAGCTACGATTTCCCGCCTCCATCTTTGCTTCCAAACCTCTCCTCTGATTAGAAGGAGCGAGGAAGAGGTGGCCGGAATGTTCTCCAGGAGAGAGTGTGGAGAAATCGGAGCTTGTGCTGTCCCTGAACTCACCGCCGGGAGAGATATTGTGGTTGCTGCTGCAGACGAGGTTTCTAGGCCTCATCGCCGCGCAGGTGAAAGGGCTAATGTGATAAGTGAGAGGTTAAAAAACACAAGAAATAAGTAGTTGTAGCTCACTCCTTCATTTTGCAGGGATGACACGACGTCTTGTGAGTCTACCTGCATATGCTGTAAATGATCGCAGGTTCAGTTGGTCTTATAATGGGGCAGCAGTGCTGCAGCAGCTGTGTGTCCTGTCACAGCGTCCTTGAACGCCTGCCAGTTCACTCATTATAAATGGCTCGGCATCAGACTAAAATATAACGAGTGAGAGGGTGGAGAAGGGACGAGCGGCGGCATTAAACCTGGTTAAATTCAGATTAGCGGCTGTTGCTTTCAAGGAGCGTCGTGTTTTTTCTTTGAAACAACATCGAGCTTTCCTCCTGTTGACGGAGAGGTCTGCTCGACCCCCAGAGGTCAAGCTCTCTCTTACACACTGTCCAGGCCGAGGGGTGCGCACCGGCGTGCATCCACCCCTCTGCACCTCGTTCTACAGCGCCCCTTGGTGGCTACAGGTCAGACCTGTCTGTCTTCATGGGGCAAGTGGGGCAACTTTCAGAGAGGCTGCAGAACAAAAGGCTGCAGTTTGTCTGCACCTTTCAAAGCCTCATTCTTTGCCTTGTTTTGGAGATGTGGGGAATCCCATCCTGCACAGGTGATCTCAGGGCGCTTTTTTTAGAAATATTGCTCCTGTATCATGAAGAGGAGATAAATAAATGGGATGCATCGTTAATCAGTCTCTTCTGGAAGATTGTTACTTGTGCTGGTAATGTGAGCTTATGTTACTTTAGTGCTTCCCAACCTGGGGGTCGTGACCCACTCAGGGGTCGCAAAATAAATCTGAAGGGATCTGAAGGACTTTTTAAAAAATTTTGCAGACTTTTCTATGATTTTTTTTCCCCTGTAAAATACTGTATAGTTTCACCTCTCTAGACCTTTAACCTTTAATTAGACGGGAAAAAGACTCTGAGCTCGAGGACGTGTGCACATGCGACAGGCGGTCACTTTCAGCGAGTCGCAAGCTGAAGAGGCTGAGAATGGCCGCTCTGCTCCACACAGCCGCGTTCAGCCACCTTCAGCTGCACGGCCGGGTAAAAAGCAGAGATGCCAGGTTGGATTTTTGAAAGCGAGGAAAAGAAACGGCAGAGAAAACCTTCACCGGTGCAGATGAGCTCTGGAGGAGATTTGTCAACGATGGCAATTCCTCCCTGGAGCACTACAGACGCTGGTATGATGAACAGCATCTAAACTGTCCTCTGAGTTTTTAATCCACACACACACTCTCTGATTCTGGGCTGGGATCCAAGCATACTGGCCCAAATGAAACACATGCTCACACACACACACACACACGCGCACGCACACACACACACAGAGTGGGGGGAGATCAATATGAAAGAGGAATCTATATGTCCCAAAGTTGAAGTTCAGCCTCTGTCTGACAGAACACACAAGTTCCTGTTGTAGTAAACTATTGTTTTGACAGGATGTCACTTCAGTTCTGCCGAGTGTGTGTGAGAGCGCCGAGCGCCGCGCGCCTCCTCTTTATCTCAGGCCTAAGGCTACTGTCACTGAGCCGGGGGGAGAGTGGGAGACCGAGGCAGACAGACAGAGGGAGAGAGAGAGAGAGAGAGGCAGGGAGGGAGAGGGAGAGAGGCAGGGAAATAGGGAGGAAAAAGGGAGAGATAATTCACTTGTCAGCTGCCTGATGAAATGCCATTTTAACTGAAGCTGCTAATAGGAGCATTACGGGGGTTCAGCAAGCCCGAGACAACTTGCTGATAGTGAAGTGTGTGTGTGAGTGTGTGTGTGTAGTGCCAGCGCCGACGTACTTTTTGCCTCCTTTTATATAAAATCTCTTGCTGCCAACCGCCAGCGTATCTCATCTCTGACTCCACGCTGACTGGGTCAATGTAGATTTTTGTTTTTCCACCTCCACCGCATCACAACAGCTGCTGCATCCACCCCGGTTATTAATTACTGCGTGAGACGTGAAACCATGGTGTTAAAAGAAACTTTCAGCTTCATCCAAATGACTTCGTTTGCGTTTCTTCAAAGTTTTAGAGGATTTTATTGCTCAAGGTGAACATTAGATAACTCACTAAATTAGATTAGACTCGCATCAACTTTATTGTCAGTGTGCACAGACGTACCAACAAACTGCAGTTTTAGCAGGTACAGTCAAAGTACATGTGAATGTAGGTGCAGATAAATGAATGTGCAGAATGAACAGTGAATCAGAGAGGCAGTGATAGCAGGAAGGGCTGTACGGATACTGTGTACAATACATATATACATATATACAAAATGAACAAAAAAAAGATGTACAGTACCAGTAAATACAGCTTTGATATGTCAGTAGTGTAACTATACTACAAACAGTGTGGACAGAGCCAATAAATATTACATACTGTAGAATGAGTCCAGTTATGTGATATGGAATCTAAACAGCAAGCAGGTGTGTCATATTTATGGTGTAAAATTATCCATCATATACAAATTTATTTGCAAAGTTTGGTAAAACTTTACATTCAGATACTCATATTCACAAGTTGCTTATTAGCATACATATTAGTGGCATACTGTCTCTTTATTATAAACACTTATTAACACTTTATTCTGAGGACCATATTAAATAAATACAATGCTATTAACTCAGAGTTTTTCCCTCAATAACCTCCAAAGTACTGCTTATTGACAGCAAGGAAGGAAGTTGTTGTGCAGCTGACTTTAACCTCCAGAATAAGGCATTAATAAGCGCTTTATAATGGATAATCAAGAGCCGATATGCAGCTAATATGCATGCTCATAAGCAGCTAGTTAATAGTGAATATGTGTACCTCAATTTAAAGTTTTACCCAAAACATTAATACACATTTTCAGACGGACCTGTAAATCTGAGTCCTACCATTCAGTTTGTGAGTTAAAACAAAGTAGAAGAGGATTTCATTCTGATGTAACGTCTAAATTAAATATGATTTTAATGAATTCAATCATCAGTCTGGTTGTTTGACTGTAGGTAGGAGGTCGACCCAGGTTCAGGTGACATATCCGATGTCTGTAAGTTACTTAGATATGATTCAGTAATCTTAAAACATTTATATTATTTGTCACATATTGTTTGAGAATGCCCTCACCGTGTTTATATCGCAGATACAAATGTGTTTATTGATCAGGAACCTTTTGGAAGTTCAACACAACAAACTGCAGTCTGGTCTGATGAATGTAAATGTATAAATCTAACAATATTTGATCATTTCCTCTGTAAATCCAGGTGTTATAAGCAGTAACTGAATGTAAAAAATACAATAACAGAACAAAGAAGCACTAAAATAAGGAAGATTAAAAAAAATAAAACTGTAGATTTTAAATGTGAAAAAACAAATATAAAAACTTAATATATAACCTCTCTCCCCCTAAAAGACGCTGTCATCATATCACATCAGTTTGATCGTTCTTGTGATCAATTCAGGTCACAAACATTTCAATAAGTTAACTTGCGGTGCGGCTTTACACCTGACGAACACACACAATTCATGAATGCGACAACACTCTCTTCATAAATCCAAGTAAAGTTTTATCAGCAACGATTAAGTGCCAAAAAAAAAAAAGGGGGAGGGGGGAAGGGTGATCGTCACACAGCAAACAAACATTGATTTAAGGAAAATTCATTTCCATTTACAGGGTTACTTCCTCTTCCCTTGAGAGCACCCGCGCATCAGTTTGATTACTCCTGCAACGTAGTTCTCTAACACACTTTCAGCTGTTTGTTCGGGGCGACGGCGCTTCCACGTCTCGCTGACATGTAGTTTGAGTTTTAAAAACACAAGAAATATAAAAGCTGAGCAGGCAGATGAACTCTCAGAACAATTATTTAGATTATTAGATTAGATTAGACCCTGTGATATTTACCACTCGTGACTATCTCCCCTTAAAAACACTTGATCTTATACTCCAGACTAAATATGAGCGTGTGTGGCATGAGGCCTTGTGTAAAAGGAGTTTGCATGTTATTACTGTGAGCTAACTTCCCTCTGATGGTGATTCGCTGTGTGTGTGTGTGTGTTTTGGATCTTTGCCCAAACAGTTTTGCTGCTGCATTGGATTTCATGCAGACGCACTGGAAGCGTATGCAGCAGCATCACAGCAGCCGGTTAGACTGTCCAGCAGCATTACTGTTTTCAAAGGGACATCTAACACACACACACACACACACACACACACAGAAAGAGAGAGAGAGAGAAAGGGTTAAGAGAGCCCTGAGGCCAAGTGATTTACGCAAGAATGGGCTGAATAGTTACTGTCTCTTTCTGCATGAGTGTGTGCAAATGTGTGCGCGTGTGTCTGTGTGTGGGCACTCAAGTACTGTATTTAAATGAAGTACTCCCAACACACAACTGCAAGGCCCATCCTCTAGCTGTAGAATTTCAGAGACGGTTTGATGTCTTCCTTCTGTCCTCTCTCACTCCGTTTCTTCCCTCTTTCCCTCAGTACAGTGGAGTGAGAACACACACACGCACGCACGCGCACACACACTGACACACAGATGCATGAGCAGACAGTGAAACAGATAATCTAATGCACAGATGTATTGTGCACACTTTAGAAGCTGCATTGTTGCCCTTGTTTTGAACAAGTAATTGAATATATTTTCATTTTCTTTAAATGATTTCATAATGTTGATGCTTCTTTCGTCATATCCAGTGTGACTTGTGTCTTAAACATTGCAATACAGTGAGTTTCAGGTGAATTTTCATGCACGATACCTTGATTGCAGGGCACCGCAAGCACCATCATCGACAATAATCTAATTCTTCTCATGAAAATATTATCTTTTCTCTGATCTTTTTTGTGCATTGATAGACCCTATCTTCATGTGACTCACAAGACTTTATCACTACTTACTGCTGGGCTTTCAGAATTGACCTGAAGATATCAACATGAGAGGCAGGACTTTCATTTGCTTTGGTCTCAGTCTGTAAAGAGCCTGAATGCCATCTAGTGGCTGCAGCAGGAGGCCACGCAGGAACGCCGCACACAGCATCAGGATCAGAGGTCACACATGGAGCAACGTCAATGTCAACAGCGCCCCCTGCAGGCTGAAGCTCGCACTCCTTTTTCCACACAGATGATCAGCTTTAGTTGTTGCATTTTCAGTTTGACATGGGTGGAAATCTTGATTTTTCATACCACACACTGGTTAAATATTTACTGCATTAAGTAGAATTTGAGCTCACGCGCTCCTGTGAGAGGCGTATGAGGGAAATGAAGAGTTTAACTCTTCCAGAACTTAAAAAAATCATCAACTGTTCGTTGTTCTCTTCTGTTGATTTCTTTTCGAGGCATCTGTTGAGCTGCAGTCCAGTACGCTCAGGTTTAATTTCTGCATTCAGCAAATACTGTGCGGCCTCTGAAATTATGCAGTGGAGCTTTTAGATAAGAACGGATGCATTAGTGGTTTGAGTCGTACGTTCACCGTCCGGCTTACAGCTCAGTTTACAGCAGCGAGCAGCTCCTTCACACAACCAAACAGAACGAGGACTGTTAGCAAACTACAGCAGTGATTGTTGACCTCAGCTAGAGCAGGTGCACGGCATGAGAACACTGACCTGAGCCTGCCGCCTGTTTAACAGTGCTCTATTCAGGTATTATGTATAGTAAAATACACATAAATAAAAATCTTTCTATTATTTTGATCGTGGAGTGAAGAGCTCTGGACACTCTGCGACACCGTTTACATTTCTCTCTTTTCTGATCCACTGATGAGATATAACTTTATTAATCCCCCACCGGGGAAATTATGTTGTTACAGACAGCAAGCAATAGTAGCAGGAATAAAAATGAAGACGAAGAAGAGAATAAAAAATACAAAATACAAAATAAAACGTCAACAATATACATATAAAATGCGTTGATGAAGTGTGTCTCTTTAGCCACGATGGTTATCCATTCTCGCGATTATGAAAATAACAGCCATCATCAGTTTCTTCCAATCAAACTGGAGTCTAAACGTGTAACTTCCACTGTGCCAAAGTATTTTTCTGTAGTAGTTTTCCACTTTTGCACACCTGAGTATTTAAAACAAACAGATGTATAATACTGCTCTCCTGTATAAGCAGTATGTTTGTAACATTAAACAAGCTTTCATGCGCTGTAACCTATCATAGGTTGGATCACAGAGAGAAACAAAGTGGAATTTATGTATGTAACATTCATTTATTTCAGTCTGGTTTGATCAGTAATTAATCAGTAATTGATCAGTAATGATCAGTAGTAGAAAAGGCAACATAGTGAGAGTACAGTTGAGTGTTGTGTCTAATGTGTGAGGTCTCCCACCACATTAATGTCCCAGTGGCCGTCAACATTGAGCTGGTGAAGGAAAACCAGGGACACTGGATGGGCCCTCAGTGTCTGACTGTGGAGGAGACTGACATGACACTCACACACACACACACACACACACACACACACACACAAACACACGTTCATACACGACTGTGTGTGTGTATGCGCCTTACAAAATTGTGTGAGTTTGTGTGAATGTGCATTCTCTTAAGGTTGTGCTTGTCTGTGTGTGTGTATGTGTGTGTGTGTGTGTGTGTGTGTGAGGAGCTGTGGATCTCCTAATTTAGCCTCTAGAGAGCTGAGACGTCGGGGTGTCAATCTCACTGCGCCTCTTTTTTCCCCACTTAACTTTTTAACCGAGTTTCCTCCTCTTTGCAATCCTCTGTATTTATAGCTGCCAAGCCTGGAGCAGCCACGTATGTCTGCGTGTGTGTGTGTGTGTGTGTCTGCGGTATTTACCAACATTAAACTCTTTGTGCTGCGTGCGTGTGTGTAGCTGCACAGCTGTTGATATTGTGGGGTTAGGGGTTTGGTATTTCAGTCAATTTCCACAGAGACGCAGATGAAGCGCAACGTGAGAGAGACAGAGGAAGTGTGGAAATCGCTGGAGGAAAAAGAGAGAGCAGAGGAAGAAAGAGAAGGAGGTGAAAGGGATGAGGAGGGAGGGATGGTGGTGGGGTTTGAAGGGGGTAGAGGGATGGATGGAGGGATGAGGCAGACTTCTGGCCGGGCGAGCTGCTCTGAGACTAATTAAGGTGAGGGCAGTGGCAGAGACGAGGTAATGATGAAGAAAAGGATTTACTCCCTCCATCCCTTCGTCTAAGACACACACACCACCACCTCTCCACCCGTCACTCAGCCCCTCACCTCTCTTCCCTCACCCCCCTCTCCTCCCTCATCCCCTGTCCACCTCCTCCTCTCGTCTTCCAGTCCTGTCCTCGTTCCTGAAACCGGCTTAGGACGACGCAAGATTTTCATTCAACGCGCGGCAGTGACTCAGCAACGCAAGCTGAGTGAACGTCAACAGAAAAGTTGACAGATTTATAAAAACCACAATGACAGAAGCATTGACATTTGACCTCAGGGGCGAGAACATTTGAGCCTGTCCGCTGCCGTCAAAGCTGCACAAGAGTTAAAAAGCAAATTAACGTCAGGCTAAAAGACAAACGCTCCTGCACAAGTTACCCCATCGTCTCACACCAAGTTCAATCGAGTTACTTCCCGAGAAGCAGGAACTGTTTGGGAGTTATTAAGCGTCTTCAGTGCTTGTCAGATTCTACTGGTTTTCCAGCCGTTACATGACGGGCGTCCTGGTGGTGTCGTGGTTGCGGTGCTTGCCAGGCACTGTGAGGCCTGCAGGTGAAAAAAAAGAACTTTTAAGGCGATAGAAAGTCTTTCTCAGGGTTCATCTCTGTCTGCCTCGCTCTCACTCTGCAGCTTTGTTCCTCTTTGTTTCCCTCTAATACACTGTACAGTAGCACCACTCTCTGCTGACACCCTCACATCTTCAACATGTCAACATTTATTTTACAAACTGTGAGGAACAGGCTTGGTTTTAGCTTGAAGGCTGTGCAGTTTTGTAATGTTATCAAAAGGGTTTCCTTTTACCGAGGGTGGTGGATTTTCCTTATATGCACATCACAACAGAAATATGTAAAGCACACGCTGTCTGTGGTTTTCTGCACGTCTTATCAGGAAATTATGACAGCGTTTTTCTGCAAAATGATGAAGATGACACATGCTTTTTCGAGAGAGAGGCTAATTTTTGGCACTAATGGGAATAATACTGAAGTAAATGTCTTGTGTTGCACTTTAGCCCCTTAAAACATTTCTCTGCACGATTATAAAAACTTTCTTGACATTTAGAATTTATAGACAAATAATATTCTGGTCTCTAATTTATTTTGATAGAAGAAAATATATAAATATTCTACTGCAGCATTATTATTTATGTCTGATCACTCTCTCTTCTCTCTCCCAACAACTATCATCAGAACAGAAGAATAAAATAAAACTTTATTGTCCACCAAAACAAGAGCAAGCAGCACGAGAACATGTGACACACAAAACAGCAGATATTCTTACATATTCTTAAGTGTAGAATACACAACAGAGCACATGCAAAACACACAGATAAAATACCCAAAGCAAAGCATAAAACATTAAAATTTAATAGAAATTGTGACTCAGTTTGTCTGAGTTAAAATTTCTGATTGCACCCAATGATAAAAATATTTTGGGAATATTTTGCAAAATTATTTCACAAAACATTTTTACGTTTCTAACCTGGTTGAAAAGCTGTTTGCAAATAACTCTTTTATTTCAAGTATCTGGTTTCCTTTTTAAAATATTAGACTAAAATGCAGATTTTCTCATATTTATCCTACACATTTTGCACTTTATGCGCACATTAAATATTCAAAGAAAACTATCAAAAGTGTGAAATATTACTGCAACATGGACTCACTTTTAACAAGTCCAGTTCCACTCTGGTCTGACCCTCATTTTCTTGTCCTCCTCCCATCCTGCCTCCCTCCCTCCCCCTCCTCCCTCTCCTGTCAGGCAGGTTGTGTGTCTGCTCGCTCACTCCAGCTGTGACTCTTCCACTAGTCTTCTCCTCCCTCCATCTTCCCCTCTCGTGCTCCTCAGGCGTCTTTCTGTGGGCAAACAGGAAGCTACAGCGCGGCTTGTCATGAGGCCTCCTGTTCCAGCTCCGCCAACTGTGTTCCTGTCAACCAACGGCAACGCTTCCCCGCTCCAAACGTTCACTTCCACCCACACGTATCTACATCTGCTCCTCGCCGTGTTTAGGCGTCTTCTTGTTATATATTTGCATGTGATTTCTTGTCTTATCTTTTCTGTACATCCTCTCCTGTTGTCTGCGCCTGTCGCTCCCTGGCTGGAACTGGAACGACAAGGTGAAATGTCTCCTCGCTTTAGTCTGATGGCCTCGATGGAGTGAATACACCACAAGCTTATTTTGACCATTTTTACATGCTTTTGTCTGACCTGCACTAAAACAGAGGCCCCGCAGTTCTAGGAATATTAATTTACTCTAAAGTGAACAGGAATCAACCCTAAAGCACAAATGTTTGCAGGTCTAAGGAAATACGATGCTCACATCTGATAGCAAAACTAAGAGATTCTGGGCTAATGCTCTTTTACATAGAAATATGTGATTAAACTGGGTTGGCCCAAAGAATTATACTCTAAATACATCATTTATCTCCTGGAAAACAACAAAAATGAGGCTTAAAAGGTCACATGTGAAACTATTTTCACTGTTAAAAACTTAAAGGAGAGGATCTCATTTTTAAAGTATACCTTAAAACAATACTCGTGCCCGTGCGTATACTTTCTCATGCTGTAATCATCCCTCCTGTTCATACTGGCTATTAAAAGATCCCCTCTTAATGTACTTCCTGTGGAGGAGTTGAGGGACAAAATCCACAGTCCTTGCAAAAATGTATCGCAAAGTTTATCTGAAGTTAATGAGTCTGAGTTCATCAAATCAAGCACATTATGATCTCTTTTGGTATGAAATTCCCTCTTTTGATGGACAGAATTTTATTCTCTTGCTAACTGCTTTGGGCAGCTGACTCATATCTGGATTTCTAATGTCACAGAGTATGGAGAAAGTTGATGTTTGGACCCTCATGGGCAGCAGAGATGGGGGATTGAAAAGAATGAACTTGGCTCCCTCGAAATGCTATGTAGTATTGGTAAACAGCAAATGTTTAGTAGATGAATGTAGACATGTAGCTGTAGACGAATGACTCAGAGAGAACGAGCATAAAGCACCCAGTTTTGGGAGGGACGAAGCTTGATTTTGTCACCTGAAATCTCACACTGTAGTTTGTTTAAAGACTTCCTGAATAACGTCAGACTTTAATGAGGCTGCAGTGTGCACATGAAGAACGAACTGTGCTGTTGAAAAGCGACTCTGTTTCTCTGCATTTATGCTTTTTGTATACATTTAATCAGATCTTATGGACCGCGAAGAAAAAAGAAGTTGGATGGCTTGCCTGGTAGTTTAGTTAATAATCAGACAAAATTCAGACAAACTCTGATGAATATTATTTGAAATCTTTTCAAATCTAATGGAATTATTTGTTTCTTGCAAGAAAGTCTAATACCAGCTCAGTAAATCTTCATAATGTTTTCTGCTCCACAATGCTGGAGCACAGTGTGAAATGCCTGCATCACTAATAGATGGCTTTTAAACCGCAGAGTTTCATTGAAAATGTAATTCTTCCTCGCTTCACTGTGCACTTTCTTTCTCACTCATTTTCCCGAGGTAGGCAGTGAAATAACCAGACAGAAAAGAACAGCTTCTAAAAAGTGCAACTTCTGTTCTTTCACATATAATGACGGGAGGAAGCAGCATGAAGATAGCGTGTTTGACCACTGCACACATTTTCTCACAGACTCTTTCTGTAAACTGCACCACCAAAGTCACTGTAAAAATGTGAGAGGCTGCAGGAAGTAAAACTTGGACGTGGACGTAGCCACCGTGTCGTCACCTGTTGGTTTGTGAACTGCCGTTTTGAAGCCTTGAGTTGAGGAAGGTCTGATGAGGAGAAGCTGGAGCGTGTTGATCAGTGCACTGCCTGCATATTGCTGTGTTTCCGGAGCTTACGTAGGTAACGTAAATTATGCATGTTTCATAGCTCAGTATGTTGAGAAACTGTTCCCCATGGTGTTGACTTGTCAAACAGAAGGTAGCCACTCCTTTAAGCATGTCTATTTTACTCTAAATGGGACAATAATTAACAAAATGACCATCATGCTGTGTTGAAGAAGACTTCAAACTACCATAAACTCGTTAGGAAACTGTTTATTGAGGTAATCATCAAGTAAGAATTCAAGTCATTTTCTCATTGACTTCCGAACCATCTGACTTTTTTAGGACTGACTTTAGGAATTAAAATAGAGTCTAGTATTTACAAAGTGTACAAAACAATAAGAGATTGTGTATTTTGATGAAACAGACTGATGCATTAAAATATGTACCAGGAACTCTACAATACTGGCATATAGTAACCTCCACTGAAGTAATTTCAAGCGAGCGAATAATAGAAGTCATAAATGTTCAACGGTTTGAATGAGAATATTGAATATGTTGGATATTTCTGTCTGCATACAACCCTGCAAGTGGGCCAGTGGGACAGTCATCATGAAGTCATGCAGTGCAGAGAAACATTGTTCAAACACACAAAACTTTATTTTAAATTCTAGTTGAGATCCCAAAGTTTCCAAACGTAACAAATCTGTCAGGCTCAAAAAACAGTAAAACAGGCAGCTATGCGGGGACTTGTTGCACACACTGAGTGCCGTTTACAGCAGCCAGTAGCACTGAATGTGCTTTAAGCTGCCCGGACGCAGCCTCTGAGGCCGATGGAGGCCAGTTTGACGACGGTTGGCACAGTACCGAGGTGGTTTTCTTGCCAGGTTTGGCTCCTCGCACCCAGCGGCTGTGTCAGCTAATGGGACGGCTAGCTGCACGGCTGGCTGAGCTAACAAGCTAACAGCAGCTACAGGTAGCTAGCAGCAGTTAGCGGTTACTTTAGCAACATGTAAAGCTATCCGTCCATCAGAAAACTGTAAATCACAGAGAGTTGAGGCAGAACAGCTGGAGGATATCAGAGGGAAAAATGACCCAGTTTCACCTAAATCAGTGAAGAAAGTTACAAAGTCGTCTTTTTGTACAGAAATCAGTGAAGCCCACCCCCTAGAATTTGAGAATGGGATGGTCATGGGATGGGTGTCATTAACATTTCTTTTTCATTTTCCAGGAAATAACAAACACTAGAATACCTACAAAACAACTTTTCTATCAGATACTGGGGTGTCGGTGACAACCAGTGCCAGACGTGACAAAGAAACTTCTATTTTGATGTCATGGGACCTTTAAAGCTTCACACAGAAAACTGTATGTTCAGAACTGCTACGCCAGCTGTCACCATTTTATCAAGCCATCTCATATTTAAGGAAGCGCTAACCATTTGGCTTAGACCTGAGGAAGACTCTTTGTTGGATCAAAACGTTGTCGTTTCAACACAGTGCTCCCGCGCACATTTTTGCTGTTTGCACCCGCGATCGCTCCGAAGGATCGTTCTCTCAGGACGTTTCCAAAAGTCTGCAGAGGGACCACCTTTGATGAGCTGAACGCTGACTTCTCTTCCTGTGGAAAAAGTAAAAGTGCTAATTCTAGCAGCAGGTCTTTTTTTTTATATAAGATTTCACTGGTTTCTAGCAGGTTATAGCAGGTTTAAATAGATTTCAGTGGGTTCAGTGGAGTAAATGAGAAAGCTTTTACGGTATATTTGCTAACGTAACAAGTACAAATAAATCTTAAACCCCTTAAGCTGAAGTGAGTGTACTGAATCACTGCTGTCGCTGACTGACGAGAGGTTGCAAAGCTTTAAAACCGTGTTTCTAGAAACGTAATTTTGTACTGAACTGAATCAAACAGTGTGAGATAGACAAAGCTGAAGGCAGTCAGGCCAGTGGCTGAGCTAAATTATGGTATAACATGTCTAACTTTGCGTTCAGGTACACTTTCTCCAAAAAAAACAAAGCTGTCAAACTCCAGAAAACTTTCCAGATTCCTAAAGGACCTTGATGATTTGTGCATGGTCAGCGATCTGTCACGTCAACTCCCACCTGCTGCCCGCCCCTTTCCGCAGCGCTGTCTGCTTCTGGGCTGATGGCCGTTTTAAAGATCCCCTCCAGACATGTTTTAAGATGTATGTAAAGTACTCGTCTTTGAATAATAATGTGTCTCTGATAGAGTTTTTCCACAAAACAAATTAAATTATCTTGTTAAAATCCCTAAAATGACATATATTCCTTCTCCCTCATTAAAAAAAGCAGAATCTATGAATATGTAAATATGTTTCATGTCAGAAGTTTAGCTGCTGGACACAAGATGCCTCCTACTTCACTGTAAAGTTCATTCTCAGTGTTTCAGTTTCCACAGCAAACTGAAACTGGACCAGGCTTCAAAACCCGCCAGTGATGTCACTAATCATGGTTGTAGGCCTTCCCCTTAGATCTGGATTTTTGGTTAGCGCAGAGAAACTGATGTGAAAACAAGCTTAAAGTGTCAAACTCTGCACATATAAATTACTGTTTGTGCTCTGAGAACTCTGAACCTCCAATCTCAATCCTTCAGGATGTTGTAGAGGCAGGATAGTCTATAAACTCCCTGATGAGGGAATCACACACACTCAAAAGCACTTTACATGCATAACATTCATTTGCAAACCTTAACCTGCACCTCAGCCTATTATTTCACCTGTGCACCACATGCTACGCCCTCCTTTAACCTAACCTTAGCTCACACTAATTCTAATTTTAATGCTTGTGAGGCCTTGAAAAGAGTGCCAAAAGAGGGACGAGACAAAAATATCTCACTTTGCAAAAGATATCCCATTCCAAAGATCAAAAACTCAGAGAGGATAGAAGCACAAGGACACACACCTAGAAATCAGCAATGGAGCCCACGTTTCACAACGTCAAACGGCTTTTTTTTGTGAGAGGAGGGGTGAAAACAAGCCCCCGACAAACTGAGTTTTTATCTGCAAAATGGCGGGACGACAACCTTTGACCCCTTTAGATTTCAGCGTTGAAGGGGCGGGGCCCGCAGCCCAGCGGGCGCTCTCATTGGGCAAGGTCGTTGGACATTTGAGCCCTGTGGGGGGACGCGATTGGAGCGCGAGCCTTATGCAGGGCGCAGGATGCGGGCGAGAACAAGAGACACCAACACAGCATGAGATACATGCAGAGAGAGAAGGAGGCTGAGACGAGAGAGATGGATGGATGGAGGGACAGACGGGGAGGAAGGTGTGTGTGTGTGTGTGTGTGTGTGAGTGTGTGTGCAACAGAAAAGCCCGGATAGCAGTGTGTCAAGAGTGCTGTCAGTCACTCATCCATCCAGCTGGCTAATTGGCTCCTTACCCTCTCTCTCTCTTTCTCTTTCTCTCTCCCTCTCGTTCCCTCACTCCCTCTCTCTACCTCCCTCTCTGCATCCCTCCCTCCCTCACTTGCCCTCTCTCTCTCCCTCCATCAGGCGTTGCTCCTAACTGCGCGCCGGAGGCCAAAATGCAGATGAGCTCTGCCTCGCGTCAGGGGGAGCTTCTGCTCTGCTTAATTATCTGAATGTGTGTGTGTGTGTGTGTGTGTGTGTGTGTGTGTGTGAGAAAGAGAGAGAGAGAGAGAGAGAGAGAGAGAGAGAGAGAGAAAGAGTTAGCTTATCAGCTTTCCCGGCCCACACACACACACTTACACACACACAGTTCATGCTGCTGCTGCTGCTGTTGCTGCTATGCTAAACAGCAAGGCATCCTGGGAATTGCAGTGACAGCTCATTTTGGTTTTTTCGCAGTCTATGTATGAAAGCTGCTGAGAGACAACCCTTCCCTCCCCCTGCCTCCCCCTTTCTCCTCTCCCCTTACAACACACACGCACACAAACACACACACGCTGACATATACACACACACTCTCTTTCCCTGGTGCTCATGGGAACAGGTCCGGGGCCTGTCACTAACCCTCCCCCAACCCTCCCTCCCCTCACCACCCAACCCTCCCCTCATCGCCGCGGTGACAGGGCTTGTTGACAAACGCCAGCAGTCATCAGGGCACCATGGGAAATCTTCTGCCACCATTTTGTCAGCAGAATGACAGAAGTTGTTAATGTCTCGCCTCTCGCCCTGACACGAGACGCCGGGGCTGACAGACTCTGACACGCGCCATACACATACACACACACACACACACACACACACACACACACACACACACACACACACACACACACACACACACACACACACTCCTTGAGATACCCACTTCTGCGAGCAGCCGTGCACCGACACAAATGTCACGCTCGATACTGACACAAACACACACGTCCATGCACACTCACACACACACTGACATGCTGCACACACACCATTCATGTCCACATTTTATGCCCCCCCATCCTTCACTCTCCCCCCATCTCACTCAACTAAATCAGTCAGTGTGTGCGAGAGAGTGTGTGTGTGTGTGTTGTCTGACAACTAGATGTGTATGGATGTTTAGTGTGTATGACTCGGGATTGTTAATGAGGATATGTCTATGAGTGTGTATGGCTCCTAATGAGTTGTACTCTAGTGTACGTGTGTGTGTGAAAGAGAGAGAGAGAGGGAGTGTGTGTGAGAGCAAGTGTGTGTGTGTGTGTGTGTGTGTGAGGAAAACAGTGTCTCAGCTCTCGTTATGGATGCGGCGTATGCGTCTGATCAATAACATTTACAATCCCGACAGGAGATCGAGCCTGGCGGACAACCCTAACTGACCGTTATGAGAACATGATGAACTCCGGACAGAGCACGCACACACACACACACTCACACATACATATGGGCAGCTTCTCTGGACAGCCAATTACCGTTCCTCATAATCCACTTGCTCCACACACAGCCTCTGCCATCCACCTGTGTATAGTCGGTGTACAACCGACAGACGTCTAGATGTATTTGTGAGTGTGTGTTAATGTGTGTGTGCTGGTTGCTGAGGATGCCAAAGTTCCCTCCAGAATCCACAAAGATACACCGTCTTAAGCACACAGGCCCCAGATCAGATCAACACCGGTAGTTTACCACATTTCGCTGCACTGGCTGCACCTGTTAGGAACTGAACCATCGAGCTAATGTCTCAGGATTTTATGGGGTCGTACCTGCAGGAACAAACACTGCAGAATCTGCTGAAGGTGGGAAAAGTTGTGTTTATATGGCGCTTCAAAGTGTGAATTAGAATTAGTTTGGGTGTTTCCAGAGGCGAGAGAGAGGCCCAGCTAGCAAGAAAGATGTGGCGAAGTTGTGCATAAAGGGGGTAACAAAATCAGTGTTTTTTAAAATACAGGAAGCAGTGATGGACGGCATCAGGTCATAGCTGTAAAAAATGAAAAAGACACAGACACACAAGGTAATGAAACCAGACCAAAGCTCTTAACTTTGGAGACGAGCTAATTAAACATATACCAGCAGTTCTCAAGCTTTTTCATGTCATACATACACGTAATAGAAGGAGTGTCATTGTTGACACGTCACATGTACGTGCAAGGCTGTTAGAAAATAGCATTGATGAACAGAGTAGAGCGTGCACAAAGACATCAAACCCCAAATTTATGTCTGGAGACGACTTTTAACACGTTCATGTAATGCCACCGATATGCATCTGATAAGATTTCGTCTGTGGAGCCCACATGAGCAGAGCTGTTGACTCAACGAGGGTTATAGTGAAGCTCTGATTGTCATAGTCATTTATGCATGTGAATTCAAGCCTTTCAACATGAGCACAGGCACATCTCTTTGTTAATTAAAATATTTTGTTGTTCAAATATATTATTGAAAAAAGACACTACTGTAAAACCAAATGTACATCACATATCAGCATGTTATAATCATGTAGCCATCACATATGCAGAGTAAGCGAGTAAGTCCTCTAAAGCCTGTTTGTTTGTATATTAGAGCGCTGAGGAGTCTTGCATATTATTTAATAATCGATGCTGGTTCTACATGAATCCTGATCAAAATGTTTTGGGGTATTTTAAAAGCCATTCCTGAAGCTGGTTCGGTCCTGTCTGTAAAAGCTTTTAACTCAGAAGTTGCAGACAGCAGTTACCAGGCCAGCGGACAGTGCACAGAGACAAAAACTTTTGTCCAAACTTCGATGTGCAGGTAGAGTATTCCTCTTAGAGCCCTCCAGCCTGCAACACATAGAGTCAACAAAAAGTTAGTCTGCGGTCACGGTACACAGAGCCTGCTTATGACGGCCATTTGTTTGTCTTGTCTTGTATAACTGCCATAACTGTCTTTTCCTGTCCACTCGGACTGGAGCTCTGACTGGTGAACAAATCAAACTGGTTACATTATCTACACACACACACACACTCACACACACTCTCTCTCTCTCTCTCTTTAACAAACACTGTCAGAGCTCTGTCAGTTATACAGTAGAGATACCAAAACTTTTAACATCCCACCCACCCACTCACATTCATTCTGACACTCGTACAGTCAGAGGGCTACGTGGACACCTGTTAAGCATCACTCACAATCTCACCGGCTGAGTTTATGTGGACCATAATACTCCAGAAATAATGCCTCATGTAACCACCGAGATCAGTTTACTGCTGACCAAGCTAGCTTTAGCTGTCTGAGGCTAATGTGTCGCTAATACAGTGCGCCTATTGCTTATCGTCATGTATTTCACTGTAACTCTAGTGGACTGTCCTGTATGTGTTCTTTTGCTAGATTAATTATTGTGTTGTACATCCGCTGCGGGAACTTAAAGGAATAGTTCGCCATTTTGGCTTCCTTGTAGTCATGGCAACCTGTGGAGTTTCCAGGAAGTTGCTGCTTCCGCCAAGAAACAGATTGGTGCTCAAGCCCCTTTAAAACCACATTTTTTCACCCTTCTGTTTTTGTACTTATTAAACAAACGAGATATAGCTTTAGCCGTGCTGGTGGGTGGACTTTGTTGCCTTTTTCAGGCTTTAAGCTGGTGGCTTCAAGCTGTATTTAACGTACAATGGTGGGATTGATCTCATCTAACTCAGCAGAAAAAGAAGGATAAGCTTATTTCCCCAAACTTGGTACTGTTGTCTTAATGTGAAGCATGAATTGCTTCCACTCAATACTTAAAGGCCGACTGCTGCACACATACGAACACAGTGAGCGCAGTGAACGCCTCATTTATGTTGCAGCCATAATTTTATTTTGAAGGTATTTCCACTGACTTTTGTTTAAAAAAAAAAATGGTAAAAGTCAAACCCTGACCCTTGACTCCACTATATTCATTACACACATTTCAGTGTATTATACTACAGCGCGCTGAAACTTGTTTAACATCACGCGCACACACGCTGAGCGCACGAGCAGGTGGAGGAAGCGCGAGTCAAGTGCAGCTTTCAGCAGGTGCCGCCCCGCGTGAGCCGGCTAGGACGAGATGAAAGACACCGCTGCACGTCGACCCCCCCTCCCCTCCTCCCTCCTCCCTCCCCACGAACACTCCGAACCCCCC
>JBBMOE010000007.1:13470432-13683461 GCA_037975065.1 Chaetodon trifasciatus | reverse complement strand
CCCCTCCTCCCCCCTCCCCTCCCCGCTCCCCCGCGCGCTCGGTGAGGTAGATTTGTAGTGACAGCAGCGGGTGCATTCGCCAGTCATTCCCCATAAAAGGTTCCGTCTGATCAAAGCCCCGCTGAGGCAGGGAGGCGGCCCGCTATGTCGGCGTGTGTCGGTGTGTGTCTGCGTGTCTCCGGTGTCTCGCAGGGTTGAGGCGGTTTTGAAGCTTTAAAAACACAAAAAAAAAACCTCTCTGTCTCTCTCCCCGCTATTTACATTCGAGCTCCGTTTTTCCTTGGCAGTAAAACATTGGTTTTATTCCCTCCGCCTGTAGCCCGTGTGACAGCCTCGGCTGCATTAATCAACTCCTCCCGCTCAGAGTCAAGGATTTCTTAAGCTGGAAGAATTAAATCTTTAAATACATTTTAAACGGAAGTGTCTGACTGAAGTTATGTTAACAAGCCCCCCAACCTGAGGTGTGTGTGTGATGAGCAGAGCAGATTCCCCGGTGAGCGCTGAGGGGATGGCAGGCACCAAAGCAGAGAGGAGGCAGAGTGTTGATATAAATTTACCCATCCGCTGTCAATTAGACAAACACTTTAGCAGGTGGAAAAGTTCGGCTTTTCCACAATGTGAACACCAAATACCAGTAAGACGGCAGTGCAGCCTGAACTTTTAAGTAACCTGCCAGCCGTATTCCCAATTTTCCACACCCATGTTGTTTTAAATCACCAGGAAGCCCGAGCATCCCTCTTTACCTCCTCATTAACATCAGTCGTCTCGTCAGGAGCAGACAGCGTTATTCACCATCAATTAAGCGCCGAGGAATCCAAAGCCAGTCTACTGCTGACACATCTTGATACAGGATGCAAAAAAAAAAATTTTGGCAATGCAAATTTTGAAATCCGTTAAAGAGCAGACACCTCCTTTTCCCCAAATTCGCTCTTGTTGTTGTTGTTATCCGCAGCACAAAGCTGTCTATACGTTGATCTTTTTCCTTGCAACGGTTCCCGTCCCTGCTGAATTAAACATAAGCCATCAGCGCCGCTTGAAGTTGTTGTCCAGGCTTCAAGGCCTTCCATCAGCACGGAGCGGAAAGAAACGGAGAGGAAATGCAGTGAATTACCAGCCTATGAAATAATTCAATCTCAGCCTGGTTACTGCAAACGTAACTACTTGCATTTACACATAATTATCTTTATTGAGCTCAAAACATAGTTAACCCCGCTATTTCTGCTGAATCCTTTGATTCCTTTGAGCCTGTTTTTCAGTCAGTTTCCTCGTAGAAGCAGTGGTGTCTAACCTGAACAGACTATTCTGCTGAAGTTCAAACAGTTTGGGTTATTTCACACGACACACGCGTGTTCGTCTCGCTGGCTTGAAGCAGTCTGATCATTGATCAGTTTCAGCCACATTTCACATGAAGCAGGTTCGTTTTTGACTGTTAAACTCGTCACTGTCTCTTATTTAGTCCTAAATATTTATTGTTATAGGGAAACACTTTTTTCATGGGCTCTAAAGTATTTTTTCCTGACAGATTAGAGCCGCAGCAAATGAGTACTTTCATTATTGTGTCGTCTGCCAATAATTTACTCGATTAATGTTAATTAAATTAATGTTGTCCTCTCTCTCCGTCTTTCCCAATCTTCTAAAAAATACTCTAATTTCTCACTGTTTTACTTTAAGGGCCCGCTTGAAAATGGAATAAAATGCATAAATGTGAATATCTTCAAATTGCTTGTTGGAACAGTCAAAAACCCAAATGTTTGCTCAAATCACTCCCATGTAAGACTGGAAGACAAACATCAAATTTTCACATTTCGGAAGCTGCAACCAGTGGATTTCTGACATTTCAGCTCCTGATATTCACTACAGCTAATCCACCCTTTTTAATGGAAGATATACAGAACAGAGACACATGTTATTACTAACTCCTGTGCTAAGTCAAAGTGTCTGCTGTGAAAAAGGCTTATCTCAGGGGCAAACAAAAGAAATACACACTCAGAAATGAATGTCAGTGCGATTATCATCACAGCATTTAATTCCAACTGTTGGTAAGAAAAAAAATATTACAGCGTCTATAAACATTAGAATCACTCCCACTCCTCCGAGTGCTTCAGTTTGGCTATGTTACATTCGAATCAATGACAACACTGACACAAAGTCCACAAAATCCAAGGCAACGTTCCTCGACGACATCAAGCTATAACTTAAGAGCCTCTAAGCAAAGCTGAATGTACAAAAAGATTCCCCAGACACACTCACGTACTCTATCTGACTCGTCCCGATCAAGGCAAAGTGGTGCTTGTATGTACACTCTGTTGTTAGTGTGTGTGTTGCCGTCATAATCAACCTTCAGATGGGGTTACAGGTGCTGTTTCACTTTATTGGGGGTACGCCTCGATCACCATGGCATGACCCTGGAAAACACAAGAATACAACCAGTTTATCCAACAAGACATACTGAGATAATCTGAGCTACCCACTAACAAAATACTATCTGATGGGGTTCAGAAGTCTACATTTCCCAAAGCTTAAAGACCTTAATTAGACCAAGCTTTTTAAAAATCTTAATTAAACTCTCTCGTTCGCATGCCGGCCATGACTCACCTGTCCTCCAGCAGCACAAGCCGCCACCAGTCCGTACTGTCCTCCCTCCTTCTTCAGCCGGTGGGCCGCTGTGGTCACCAGCCTGCAGCCTGTGGCACCGAACGGGTGACCCAGAGACAGAGAGCCTCCCCACAGGTTGAACTTCTCCATGGGAGGCGTTCCCACCTGCACACACACACACCTGGTCAGGACTGATGTGCACACGAGTATTTCTTTATGTGAAATTAGAATTCAGCATTTAAACACACAGTATTATGTATATAAAACTAAGCAAAAACATCTGATTTCTCATGGCTGTTCACTGATTACGGTCATGTTAGGCATGAAACCAAGCCAAACTGGCAAACCAAAGTCTAAAATGTTTACTTGCTGTACTTGTATTACAGTACATTAAAGCTACAATGATTAGGGATTGATTAGAAATGAATAACCAGCTGTTAATCGAGTACTTGTTTCCAGTCATTTTTAACAAAAAAAAGTCAGATATTTGCTGGCTCCAGATTCCTAAATGTGAGAATTTGCTGCTTTTCATGGTCATTTCTGGTTGTAAATGAGGCGTTTTTGGTTTTGGACTGCTGGTTGGACAAAAGAAGCAACTTGAAGACGTCACTTTGTGCTCTGGGAAACTGTGCTGAGCATTTCTCACATCGTTTTTTTTGACATTTAACGGTTAATCGTGCAAATAATTGGCAGATTTATCTCTGATGAAAACAATCGTTAGTTACAGCCCGACAGTACATCCATATAAAACTGTGATTATACCAATACCAAATATATAATTTTCTTCATAAGACTTGATTCAATGTCCATCTCTTGCAGCATGTTGTACATCCAGATGTACTCTATGGATCCACTCTGAGAGAAAGCCAGCAGCTGAGCAGCAGCGATCTTACCTTCGATTTCCTGCCCAAGTATGTCTGGCCGAACCAATCTGAGTCCATAGCCTTCAGATTTGCCATTATCTGGCCCTGAAACACAGATATATCCACAACAGTTACCATAGATACCAGACAGAAAACACATTGATTTCTACTGATTCAACATTGCAGGATATGAAGCAGACTGGTCAAATCTTACTCCAACATCGATGACCATGAATAACACAGCAGGGGTTCAAGGCGGGCAGAGAAATTGAGAGATTCTAGTTTAACTTAAGTTAAAATATCTATGAGATTGACGGGATATTAATAGATCGCTGTGCGCAATCATCCTCCGCTGCACAAATTTCTTCCTCCAAATGTGAAAACTCACTGCGAACGCCTCGTGGAACTCAAAGACGTCAATGTCGTTCAGGGACAAGCCAGCCCGTTCCAGGACCTTTGGTGTGCCGTACGTTGGCCTGGAAGAGTCAAACAGGACAGAGAATCACTTTTTTTTTTGTCAAACCATTGGCCTTCACAAGAGCAAAGTGTCTTTACACACCAGCACAAATGTACACACAAGTTTAGCTGCCACAGTCCATCACAAACAGACTGTTTTGTAGGTTTGTAGGTTTTTCAGCTAAGCTAACGTCAGCTGACATTTCTACCGAGGGACTCACCCCAAAAGCAGCTGATCTTTGGGGTCCTGGGACACGTAGACAAAGTCTCTGTCGGGACGAGAACAGAATGTTATCAGCACCTCAACTGACACAGGAGGCAGCTCGACCAGACACAGACAGGGTGCAGGTACCTGAGGTAGGCTTTAGGCTTGTAACCCATAGCCAAGGCTTTCTCCTCCGACATGATGAGCACAGCAGAGGCGCCGTCAGTCTGCGGACACACACACGCAAACGAGCAGTTTACTGATGGAGTTTATGACAGGTGGCAGCGCTTCCACTTGTGAGCGAAATCAGGAGACGTAGTTTGGGCCCGGCCGTGCAGCGTGTTTCATCAGTGGGCCCAAAATGTTATTATGTTGCACAAATAAGATGATTAAAAAAGCCAAAGTTGCTTAACAGCGTTTTGCTTCAGGTAATCTGCAGCTTTGCTTTTGCAGCCTGAAGTGTGTGTAGCTTCGTGAGTTTGTTTTACACACGGAGACAGACGCTGCGCTGAAGGTGTTTTCGACCCAGGGAGGAGGAATTAAGAGCACCGAGAGAGCTGCAGGGGCCGCTGAGTGTGAGAGTGTGTGTTTACCAGGAAAGAGGAGTTGGCGGCGGTGACTGTGCCGTGAGGTTTAACGAAGGCGGGCTTTAGTTTGCCCATTTGCTCCATGGAGGATGGGCGGATGCCGTTGTCCTTGGAAACCATATCGCGACCTGGCACAGACAAAAACACACGGGCATCATGTTGACAATAAAAAAAAAACTCTGTGCAGCATGATGTTTTCTGTGAAGCAAAAATGTGTAACTGACAACAAAAAATACAACCACGTGATGTGTTAGTGTAACATTAAAAACTTGCAATATGTTGCAACTGCATGCAATCCCATGCATCTCTCCTGCAATCACCCTCTGAGCTCATCAGCTACAATGTTTTCTGTAAATATAAATGCAGTAAGACTATTAATGGGGGCAGACGGCTGCCTAAACACATTATTGTGTATGTTATTGGATCCTCTAGCAGAGGTTAACGGGGATCAAATGACCACAAATTCAAATGATGATACTTCCAACCATAAAATTCCTGAACACTAGCACACTCAACCGTCCATAAGTCTTCAATGTGTAATGTCTTAGCAGTGTGAGCATGGCGGTGCTTACCTGGCACTTTAAAGGAGATGACGTCCTGCAGCAGGCCGGCGTCCTGGGCCTTTTTGGCCAGAGAGTGTGATCGCAGAGCGAACTCATCCTGCTCCACTCTGGAGACCCCAAACGCAGCAGCCAGACGGTCAGCGCTGTGGCCCATCGTTTCAGCTGTGGAGAACTCAGCCACAGCAGGAAGCTACACACCACACATGATCAAAGGTTACAGGAGGAAACGACGCGAGTCCAAGAGAAGAGCTTGACAAGCTGGAAGTGGTGCAGCGTGAACATAATATACCTCTGGGGAGAGGTGTGCCATCCGGATGCTTCCAATCAGACTGAGCCTCTGGCCGAGGGTCTTTGCCTTGTTGAGGGACAGCATGGTCTTCCTCATCTTACGGCTGTGACGGATGGGAACGTCGGACATGAACTCCACCCCTCCTGCCACAACGGCGTCGCACTGGCCTGCAGCAATCAGCCCGACGGCTGGAGAGAAGGAGGGTGGAGGAGGAGACAAAGGTCAAACAAAGGGCGGGACGACCGAACTTGCAGCATACAGCATAAGAATGACACCAAACCTTTTTTGCATCCACAATAGTTCAGATTCCTTCAGAGTCACTGAATCTGACTTCATATATAATGATAATTATCACCCAGGAGGCTTGGTGTGGAGATTTCTCAGTACCTGAGGTCATTGCCTGGTTGGAGGAGATGCAGGCCATGGTGACGGTGTGAGCTGGGATCTTGTCAGAGAAGCCTGCACCCAAGGCGGCCTGAAATCACAGTAAAGAAAATGAAAGAGAAGCACAACAGAAGAGCAAAAATGCTCCTTTGGTTAACATTACATCTCTTCTGGTGCTGAGGATCCAGGCTTAAAGGTGCAATGTGTAAGAACTGACCACCTACAAGCTGCCGTTAGCTAGTTAGCTGAAGCACCATGGGAAACAGAACCAGGTTGTTTATTCTCCCAGCAACCATGGCTGGATCAGGACTGCACACAGCCTCTGAGACCGACACAGGCCAGATGTACAACGGGGAAAACAGTGCAAGGTGATCTACAGAGACTCGGAGGATTAAGGATTTATTTCAACAGGACAGGACGGGCTGCAGCTAGCCGGTTAGCATGCTAACTTCAGAAGATATTTCTGACATATTCATCTTTGATGTGACATCAGAGCAGTCACCTCTTCACATTCTGTTGATGTTAGTTTATTTTCTAACCTTTCAAACAAACCTCCTTGCCATATCTTACACATTGCACCTTTAAAGAGAAACTCATTCAAGGCACCTGAAGCTCCAGACACTTTGACTATTTTGTGGTGATGTTACCTCTCTGGCTACATTGCTGGTTTTGACCTCCTGAATGACTGTTCCATAGATGATGTAGTCCACAGCATCTTTGGGGATGCTGGTCTTGTTCAGCAGACCCCTGCAGGAAAACAAATGAAATGTTTTAAATCACAGTAGCATTAAAACCAAAAAGTCATTCCTGTTCTACATGAGACTTTGAAAAGCAGGCTTGTGACAAGATAAGATCGTTTCAATGGATCATTGGAACAACTACACACTATGTCAGCAATTACCCCAATTCATGGAGTTAATAAAAACAAAAGACACAACGTCAGCACACACTTACTGCAGAGCTGCTCTGGCCAAGTCATGGGGCATCAGGTCAGCATATCTGTAAACACAAACCAGAAAGGCTTTACAGTCAAGGCTATCTCTGCAAAAGTCATTTAGCAATTCAACATTTAAACACACAAAATGGAACATTTACACAATAGGTGTCTGAAAAAAGGCCGGGTCAAAGAACCTTTTCCCAGCAGTATAAACTTCTGCTGGCAGTGGGCTCCAGCCAGTGAACTTAGCCATAGAAAAGAGCAGAGACGTACGTGGTTCCAGACATCAGGAACGGGGTTCGAACTCCTTCCACCAGAACTATGTTCTTCACACCAGGCCGAGCCAGCGTCTTTTTGCTCTTTGTCTGACCTGAAAGAAAAGAAAGGCAGTAACAGATAAACCAAACCTGATAGCCGTGAGCTGACCTGAGGAATAAGTTTGAGGTCCATCTCAACAGCAGATCATTTTTTTGTGAATGTAAATGATGTTAGTTAGAATAACGACTCACCCTGAGCCTGAAGCTGCACCGTCGTACTGAGAGAGCGAGCCCCTGAGACGCAGAGAAAAAATGCTGCTAATCATCCTCGATTAAATCATTTAAAGTTGGCTCAAACATCTCAAACGATTAACATAAGCGATAACGGTGGTGTAGCTGCTTCATTTCAAAGAGCAGATGTGTATTTTAGATTGTATCACCAATTTGTGTAAGAATACAAATGCAAAGGCTAAATAATAATAAAAAAAGTGGCCAAAGGTCAGATTCATAATGACATATTGAAAAAAATCTATTAGCTGTTAGTGTATCTTGCATATCTGACCATTCTCTTGTTTGGTAGAATGTTTTTCTTATTGCTTTGACATTTTAATTGTTAAAAAAAGTGAGTATGTAGACAGCTTACCAAACCTCATCGCCCAGGAAGGGCTGACGGAGCAGCTCCGCACTGAGTTCAGCAACATGGAAGCCATTATGTTCTGCAGAGAAACAAACAGGAACTGTGGTGTTTATTCATTGTTCTTTGCATAACTTTTTTTTAGCAAGGCAGAAAAAAAACAGATTTTATCTTAAACTGGACTCCAAACTACCAGCTAATGCAATAAAAACAGTGTGTAGAAAACACCATTTCTATCAGTGAGGGTGGACGAAATGACAGAATCACCTCTCTGTATGAAAGGATCATTAAGTCCAATCAACACCTCTCTAACACAGTTTCAACAAAGACTGAACAGCATAACCTTTGTGAAGGATTTATAGCAGGACTGCTGTATTATATATTATATTCCTGCTCCTCAGAAGTCTTAGCCCTGCTAGTCTGATTTCACAGTGACAATCGTGTTTAATTCCTGAATCTGAATGACCCATGAAGACTATATATATATATATCACCATTACTGTCCCGTGACAGTGTGTCCTGGACTGACACCACCACACGGCATCTGCTCTCAGGTGATACTCAGATCTACAGATGTAGGCAAAAGGTCAACCAGTGATTTGAACGTCTGAATCACACCAGACACAATAAACCTTCGTCCCACAGTCCCATACCGGCTTGACTGACGTATGGCTGTGCGGATGATGTGGTTTGAGATGAAAATAAAATATTTTGTTCAGCATTAGTGCAGTGTCACCATGTTCATCAGCACACACAGTCTTCACGAACCATAAACCTAAAGACCTTGAACGTTTCATTATGAGGCTCTACTCTGTTCCGCATTTGCCCATAACATTTTAATTTTGTGCAGACTTAAACAGCTAGGACTTAATGTTTTATCTATAGAGCGATATTGAGAGATTCGTCCACATATATATATATGGATATATTTATATATTGATAGCTCGAGAGAGTCAAATAGAGTCAAATGTCTTGTTCTATGTTTTATTATTTGGGAATAATATGACATATCATTGACGGTCACCCGGCCCAACCCCCCTACCCTGGCTCTGACCTTTCACCTAGATTCCTCCCCTGGAGAATGACAGAGACCGAAATAAAGAATCACGGGACTCGGTCAGGGTCAAAAATGTTAACAGATCGACTTCGTGTTTGATTCTTTAAAGTAACGTTTACGTCAATCATAAAACTCATTATGGGAAAAAAAAAAATCTAAGCAGCAAAACGATGAAGCTCTTGCTAGATGCAAGCTAATAAAGCTAACGTTAGGTAGCTAGCTACTTGTTAGCTCAAGTGTCCACTCAGTTGTGATTTATTCCGCTGTGCCTGGGATGAAGCATTTGCAGAGTCCGCAGCATATCTCCTCTCTGTCTAGTTTCATTTACAGCAGTGATGGGTAAGTTGAAGCTTACCTGTACTTCTACTTGTACTGCCGACACTGCTTCCCTGTCAAACGCTCGGCCAGACTCACAAGCGCAGCTGGACTACGCTTTCAAGGACCCACCGATGAGTTAGCTGACTAAAATAATGCCTGAAGAAAACACACGGGCAACAAAAAACAATTTTATAGCTGCTCGTGTTTGAAATATCTTTTGACTATAGATTTTAAGACCGACACCATGAAAATATTGCTTATTTTAAATATAATTTAAGTTTTTGGAACATTTTGAGTACAATAACATTTAGGCTACGGCAATATTTCGGTGTGTTTTGAGGTCCTTATTGCCGTTTGCTGTTCGGCACTCTTGCGCCCTCATTGGTCAGAATATGTTTTGAGTGGTGCTGTGTGTGAACAGGTGAGATTTTTCGGTTTTTCGTTAAGTTTAGAACTAAAAACCATCCCTTATTGTCAGGTGTGTGATGTGACATCAGCAACTCATTATCTGTTGAAGACAGTTATCATTGTCATGGCGTAGTTAAAAGTGGGTGTGTAGCCCCCAGCCAATAACAGCACACAGGTGAGGTGCCAGAAACCATTAATTTCCTGCATCATATACCTTTAAGCAGGCGATTTATACTGTTCTGCCCGGTCTGTAATAAGCCCTGAAGTCAAATTTCAGCTCAAATTTCAGCTCAAATCAGTCTTTGTTTGCATGATCAATATCACTTAACACCTGACTTAAAGGGGCCCAGTGGAGTTTGGAAAACACACTGTTTGTATACTTGAGGTCTAACAGACGGGGCTGTTAGACATGGGGATGCTTTTCCTTCCTCTTAAATCATTTGCAGAGCCCTTTTTTACATTTTAAAAGCTGTATAGTGCTGGCAGTTTTCTTCTTCTCTGTCTCTGTTGGCAGCTTTCTGGTTATATTGGCACATTACCGCCACCTGCAGGTCGGTAGAGTCCCTTTTAAAATGTTCGATCTTGAACTAAAACCTCTGACCTGAAGTGTTTTGGTTACTCCAGACAAGAAGCTGATGGGCATCATCATTGGTGCCATCTGTCAGGGAGTGCGTCACCTGACTTTGAAGACCAGCCAATAGCAGTGTGAGAGTTCAGCATCTGCTTTTCACTATTAGCTTTCTGGCTACACACAGATTTGATCTTAGTGTTTAGATACTTAAAAAAAATAAATAAATAAATGTTCATGCAGTTGTATTCCAGCTGCTGACAGGCTGGTTTGCGGGACCCTCAGAGCTCCCTGTGTGCCTGAGTGTCCTTGAGCAAGGGCACCGTTCAAGCGCTGTTTATGCTAATATTCTCCAGGGATCACGTTAAAGCAGCTGAAATTAGCATAAAACAACATGGACAGTCTCTCCTCTTTTGTGTTGATCTCTCCATCAAGCCTGAACACACGTCAAGCTCAATGATGCTGTGGCAGTTATACGACTCAATGATCCAACAGCCAAAGTGTGTGCGTGTGTGTGTGTGTGTGTGTGTGTGCGGAGTGTGAGACAGTATATACATGTCAGAGAGAGAGGTTGTGTTTGTGACAGATTTGACTACCTGCCTTTTCCGCTCACTGACAGATGTGACGAGACTAACCGGCATGTGTGCATTTGCGTGTATGTGTTGTGTGTAGGTGTGTGTAGGTGAATGCACTGTTGGTGCAGGTGCAGTCGGAGCTGACGGAGGTGATGGGGGAGGTCTGGTCGAACGGAGCTGTGAAAAGTGGCGTCGTCATCTCCAGCGAGCTCGGCTGCTTCATCGCCGCAGCAAATATGGAGAAGGTTTATTAGAGCTCGGACGAGGATTTCCAAAGAAAGAAAGTCAGCAAAAGTCAGTAATAAATTCAGTCAATGAAATATGTTTCCTCTATTTAACGTACGTTAAACCCTATTTCTTTTCTTTCTGTAAGAGCTGAGAGGAGCGAGTCACCCGTCTGTCCAGCGCCATCCATGTCCACTGCCTTGTTGGAGGCCTCCAGCGTGTGTGCGCCCCGACACCTCGAGCCAGATTAGGTGTGAAAAACGCTGAAGATTTGACCCCCAAGTCCCGATGTTGTGTCTTCTCTGTGGTTAACGAGAGCCCGCCGGTGCCGAATCGCCACAAAGAGCAAAAAGACGGTCCTGGGGCCACCGGGGGTCAAGCTGGGACTGCTGCCCGGAGCAGGCGGCACTCAGAGACTGCCTAAAATGGTATAAATACACACACTCATATTAATCAGTTTTTCACTTAATGGCTTGAAAGCGCTGCCACAGTCTTGTGCTAATGGCGACTGAGTTACACTGGAGTATATTAAGGTCAAGAGCCTCACTTGGGGGGGGATATCTGCTCACAGTGTCTGAAACCCACCCTGTGTTTTTGTGCGTGTGTGCGTGTGTGTGTGTGTAGGTGGGTCTCCCTGGAGCGTTTGACGTGATGCTGACAGGCAGATCATCAGGGCGGATAAAGCCATGAAGATGGGTGCAGTGCACCAGCTTGTGGACCCTCTGGGTATGTTCTACGTGTGGCATTTCCTCATCGCCGCGCTTCATGAGGAAGACAACGCTGTTGTCTTGCTGGAATCGTCTGCGGTTGGCTCCTCCAGGCGAGGGTGGGAGGGGATTAAACCCCTGCGCGTGTTTGCTCCAGGTCCCGGTGTGAAGCCTGCGGAGATGAGGACTTTGGAATACCTCGAGGAGGCTGCGGCGGGCGTGGCCGAGGGAATCGCCAACAAGAAGGTTCCCCTTATGAAAACAGAAGAGCCTCATGCAGAGTGAGTGACGCCTGGTTCGCACTAAATCTCGCCAGATCTCGTGGCTCGACTTGTAGCTGCGCGCAGACTTTCAATGATTGACGTGACGGGAAGTGATGCGGAGCCAGTCAGCAAATGGTATGTGTGGAAGTTTTATCCTGCAACAGATATGCAGGAAACACAGACACAGGAGAGAAATACTGGAGAGCATGAATTCATCTGCAGCTTTTAATAACACAAACAGAATACATGCATTTAGTGAAGTACTGGACTTTAGTGTCAGTTTGAGGTATTTGCACTCATCGTGTGTACTTCCCCTCTCTGCTGCTTTATACTTCTACTCCACTTCATTTCAGAGGTGTATATTGTACTTTTCACTGCAGTGCCTTGATTAATTTAAGTTGCTAGTCACTTGGCAGGTTCAGATTGATAACAAAATATAATCAACAAGTATATAGTGATTATTATAGATCAATACAAGACCTGGCTGATCCTGGATTAGAGTGCCTTAAAATCTGATGATGATACATTTGCTAATATTTGTTTTTTATAAGGATCCCTTAAAGTTTTGTTGTCATTTTTTTTAATAATTGGTACCAACGACATGTACAGAACAGGAAGTGGTCAGTGCTCTCTGCTGGACAAACCATATAATGGCAACACAGTTTCTAAATTACAGCAGTCTTATTGGGTGAAAATTGGACTCCTCTGAGTCATAACTCGGTTAAGTCTCATTAGGGGCGTCCTGGAAAGGCTCAGTCGTTCACGAGCGAGAATGGACTGAGGTTCACCACTTTGTGAAC
Organism: Chaetodon trifasciatus; assembly: GCA_037975065.1. Classification (NCBI taxonomy): domain Eukaryota; kingdom Metazoa; phylum Chordata; class Actinopteri; order Chaetodontiformes; family Chaetodontidae; genus Chaetodon; species Chaetodon trifasciatus. The sequence goes on along the minus strand of JBBMOE010000007.1, from coordinate 13,670,770 downwards.
ACATGACTGGATGAAAGATGTTACTACATGAGCTCAGGAACAGTCACAGCTTTGAAGATTCAGCTCAGTGGAAATGCACTGCTGACTTGCTGCACCTTTATACTGAAGAACAGCTCGGTCCCTTTGAGTCGGCCTGTGTTTTTGGCCACTAATCTACAAGCTGAATCAATGTCTTCAACCATCAAACCATCCTTCTGAAATCAGCAGCTTTCTCACTCGAGTGTGAATCCTGTAGTTGAACAAATGTTCAGGAAATCCAAAGTGTGAGACGACATCCTCTGATCTCTCTCTCTAAAATCTAAAAATCGTCCTGTGTGTTTGTTGCAGTCCTCCAGACTCTGACATCCAGCTCCGGCTGCTGTCTCGCTCTGTAATCGAGACACTTCAGTGTCTCCAGGAGCTGAGAGCCCCAGCAGAGGGAGACATCGGAGGCCTGTTCGGACTCCCCCCTGCTGTGGTGGTAGGTCTCACACTTACACACACATTCTGAACTGAAGTACTGCCATAGACTGCAGTTTTAAAGTACTTATGCTTTACTTGAGTATTGTAGTTTTATGCTACTACGTCTATGTACCACATTTCAGAGGAGATGCCGCCTATAGTTACTGGTTACTTACATAAAATAATTACATAAAAACACCTCATGATGAGCTTCTAAAATACAAAAATAAAACCAGTCGTTACGCAACTTTGTGACCTCTTCCAAAAAAGACTGCTCCAGATATTTAGGAGTTGTGAGCAGTTCCATCAAAGAAACACTTCACTAAACTTCTCACATGCTTTCAGTCATGTAACTGTTCCAGGCTCCAAAGGATAAAACGATTAAATGTTTCACAGAAAAGCAAAGACGGAAAACAGAATGAAAATAAGTGAACACTTCTTTCCTCTCCCATGAATCATTTCTGGAACTGTCAGTTTTATCTTGTGACCCTTTGGAGGGGCCCAACCTCGAGGTTGGAGACAACATTAACTGTTTGTGACGCTCCCTTCAGCTGTGTGTGACAGAAAGTGGTCCAAACCAGCTCCGACAATAACCTCTGTACTTTCACTTGTACTGAAGTGTTCTTCCGTGTTGTGTTGGTGTTGCGTACCTCGATTTGTACGAAGAGGAAGTGGATGAGTGAGTCATCAGCCGTCATGTTGTGTGAGACGAGGATTTGTCCCCTCGTAGAGGTGATGCGATGTCTTCTTCACATCTGCCTCTGAATCCTCATCCTGTCACTTCTGGGCCCAGTTGAAAGAGTAAAACCCTTCATGTCTTGTTGAACCTGAAGGCCGATTTAGTTCTGAACCCACAAACATGACAGTGAAACGTTTGAGCTGCGCTTGTTGTATCTCTACCTGGAGTAACATATATACTTGAGATGTGTATTTGTACTTTAAACCGCACTGTTGTGTCTGCAGCTACAGCCTGTCGCACTGCCCGTGTGCGTGATAACGGGCTGATCCTGGATTATTTCATCATTTTCAGTAGCAGTGGTGCTGAATCGGGTCTTAAACCTCACCGGCTCCGGTCTGCACGCCGTTCCACCTCCCCTAGACCACAAGGCAAAACAAAAGAGCAGAGCCAGATTCTCCGAGGTCATAACATTTCTATTTATTTCGTATTCTCTCATTTCTTCAGCGCTCTTCTTACAGTGGCCTTGCAGTTACATGATCACAGAGAGAGGCAGAGAGGGTTCGCGGAGTTTCTGAGGCGTCGTGAGAATCAGTTTGGAGAAACGTGGCATCAGTCGGCAGCCTCTGACCCGGCCGCGCCTTTAGCAGGTTTTGGGAACGTTCTGGAAGATTATTTCAGATGCAGTGAGAGAACAGCAGCTTGTGTGGCAACAAGAGAATCACAAGAACTAATACACACGTTTACAACAACATAAATTGCATTTTCACAGTTATCTGGTGAACTTGGATGGTCGTGCTCGTTGACGGCCGCGGTCGTGGGTCATGTAACGCCGCTGTCATCAGTACCTGTGTGAAGAAGTAGTTTGTACTTTGATTAAAGCTGGATATCCGTGTTAAATTCATAGTGCAGGCAGGAATACTTGTACCCCTCTATCTGCTGACATCTGGATTCAATCTGAAACGACGCTGTTGAGTCATTCTGGTCATTTTTACTCAGGTTTGTTGTGATTTTTGTATTTTAATGATTTCAGGTAGGACTTTAAATGTAGGCTGCAACTCATAATGATTGATATTAGCAATTCAGTTAGTTAATTAATCATCTGGTGCAGGAAGAAAACGGTGAGAAATGCACACAGAAATTTCCCCCAGCTCGCTTTGGAGAGTGATCTTTGAGAGGCCGAATCTCCTATGAAACGATTGCTTTTTATCATTTAATAACGGGACAGTTTCAACACTTCTTTAAACATCTGATGCAGCATTTCCTGCGCTGTCTGTTTTTACTGGACCCTTTAGTTCCAGGCAGGTGTGTGATCAGTGTGTTTCTTCTCTAGTGCTGCATAATGAGATGAAAACAAACTGCTATGTGAACGTATGACGCAGTGTCATTTCATTTGTTATTAAGCATGGCTGCGTCAAGCAAGATGGTCCAGTGAATCACGGATCAGTACCAGAAACTCAGTAATTACTTCACTGGGTGCGTTTTTCTTTTCTTTCCAAGTTTAAACAGCTAGCTCCTTCTTATCTGAGCATCGCTTTGCTTTTTAAGCCACTTACACTCAGTGAGGGAACAGGTTCAGTGATACATCAATAGAGGCTGTAAATTCCTTAATGCTCCTTATGTTGCAAAAACTCACGTTAAAGGACCAGTGTGTTGGATTTAGTGGTGTCTAACGGTGAGGTTGAAGACCCCTCACCTCACCTTTCTGCGGTGGCCTCTAAAAAGGCGAAAGGCGCTCTCTAGAGCCAGGGTTTGGTTTGTCTGTTCTGGGCTCCTGTAGAAACATAATGAACTCTGTGGAAGAGGACCCACTCTCTCTATTTTCAGAAGATTATGCACTGATGAAAACATAATTCTGAATATTACATTTCTCCCAATAAATCCAACACACTGGCCTTTGAACCTTTACTGTGGTGTGAATAACGAAATATGTAAAAACTGCAAAAAATTCATTTGTGAAAATATTTTTTATGTAAAATGAAGCCGTGTTTTCCCCTAAAATCAGCCTTTATGTGGGACCACAGCGTGAAGGCCACACAAGTCCATGTAGTGCCCAAAAGCCTTCGCTGTCTCCAAGCACGATGACACGTTGTGGTTGATTATCTGCCCCAGAGACGGATTCAGACAGGGCACTTTCATCGTGTAGCTCTCTGTCGTAGCCATTTGTTAGTAAACTAGTCCCAGTCTGTGATTCGGACAGGAAATATGCAGTCGGTCTGTTGGACTCGACGTGAGAGCCAGTCAAGTGTCAGTTCTATAGTTTGGCCACAGGGTGGCGTGGTTTCCTTCAGCACAGTCTGAGCTGGAGTCAGTGGGGCTCAGCAGCCGGTTGGTCACAGTGGAAGGCACATTCAGGATGGCTCAGCAGCCAACAGGCACATTATCAGGACAGTGTGTGTGTGTGTGTGTGTGTGTGAGTGTGTGTGTGCTAAATCTTGGGCCTCCAGCCCTGTATGAACTGTGTGATCTTGGTGACGTGAAGTCGGCTCAGGTGGAAGTCATGTGACAGGATGTCCTCCGTCAGCTGCACCAGGAGGCTGCCGTCGATTCGCTCCCTCTGGAACACGGCCACCGCTGCCTCTGATAGGCCGATGAACCGCAGGCAGGCCGACACTTCCTCCAATGACAACACGGACAGGTCGGCGGGAGGTCGCCAGGTGGGGTCAGGGGGCGGGGACAACCCTTCGGTGACCCCAGTGGACATCCCACCACCCTCTGCCCCTCTGGAGGAATCTGTCGTGGGATTGGCTGCAGGCTCAGGCGAGGGGCACGGGGACTGACGGTTGAAGGGGTTCAACGCCCCGAAAGGAGCAAAGCGACTCTGTGGAGGCGGCGGCCTCAGTCGGGGTCCAGAGGAGGTGAAGGAGTCTACCCACGGTTCCGCCCACGTGGCCTGTGCTGGCTGAGGATTGGCCGTGTTGTCTGCAGGCACGGCAGAGACTGGCTCGGGACTGGCCGGGTTAGGGGCGGGACAGTCCGCCCAGGAGCACGGGTAACAGTAGAGGGAAGCATCTGGAGAGGGCGAGCAGCTGGGACGGAGCAGGACAAAGTGACAGTCAGCACGACTCCAAACACCAACAAAAACTGACATCATACACAATTTTTACCACAGAGTCAAAACATCTTAAAGCCAGATTTTACACACCGAAGTGTGTTCGCAGGCCTGAGGGTCAACACTGTACCTGTCCTGAAGTCCAGAGGAGTAGAAGGAGAGGTTGGGTCTCGGGGAGGTGGAGGTTTTGGGGAAGCGGGGCGGGACGGGAGGGCTGGGGGCCGGACTGGAGATGGAGCCTCCTTTAGAGCAGCGAGGGGGAACCGGAGGGGCGATCAAGTAGCGACACTCCTCTCTCACCTACACACAAACACACACACAGAAAAATGAGAACTACAGCAGCAAAAAGTTAACTCCTAAAACTCGACTTCTCAGGAGGCTTTATGGGAGTGTGTGTGTGTGTGTGTGTGTGTGTGTGTGTGTGTGTGTGTGTGTGTGTGTGTGTGTGTCTCTGCTGGCTGGTTTCAATGTTCTGCTTGGTAAATGTCAAACTCGGTGACCTTTACACCTCAAACAAACTCCTTCACACACAGTAGCAAGCTCTCTCTCACACACACACACACACACACACACACACAAACACTCACACACACAGTGTCTTGGCAGGCTAAATATCAGGGAATGAAGAACGCTGTGTGTGACAGGGTATAATCCAGCCGCATAGCAGTCATCAACACCCACACTCTCTCTGCACCGCTGCTAGCTGCATCACTAAGAAAGGAAAAAGTTCATTAAGCAGAACAAGCGCGATAATTTCCCCCTTACCAACGCAGACAGACACACAACATAATAACTCAGCTCAGCTACGAAAACAGCCGTGTTTTCACCACACGACGGTGTCATACATGCAAGTAGTGGTGGTCTATAGAGGAAGATAAGAGCCTTCAGCCGAACAGTGTGTGGATCGAGCAGGATGTTTAGACTGAGTCAGTCCTCATACAGCCCTGAACTCACAAGTCACAAAACAATAAACCAGATAGGAAAAGTCAGGCCACGGCAAAGCAGATGCAGTTACGCATGGTACGTTTCACATTCTGCTTCAGCACTATGAAAGAAATACTCCACGAGCTCTCCATGAATGCTAAAAAAAGAGGGAGGCGCCTCCTTCGGTCCTGTACCACCGTAATGTTTCGACCACATGCTGTTTCTGAAAGCCTGACCTTTCACACGTCTACACTCTCCCTCTCTGTTGCTACAGCACGAACAGGAAGTGATGCATTGTGCATAGTCCCCTTTCCCGGCTCGTCACTGTTCTGTTAGCATCATGGCAGCTTTGGCTGTTGAATGTGAGTGAAATTATTATTTACTTTGTTGAAATTATGAGGTGCTCAAAGGTGCCCATCCTGTTTAAATGACAGGTGTTTTTTAGGAAGTGCGGATTAGCACTTTTACAACAAACAGTCAAAGTTGTGATAGCTTTTGTTTTCCGCTCTGAACGTCAGAAATGGGTCCATTGTTGCTTTGTGGCCACCTTTTATCAAGAAATCAATAATAATTTGGTCATTCTTAAGACCAAAGACTGCCTCTGTGCTATTTACTGAATGATCGTATTCCAGCATCGAGCACCAGCATCCTTGGTGATGACATATGTATTTATTCATGTGCTGTGAGTGTACAGCAGCCTTTCCAGGAAGTCGCTGGGTGTATGTGTGTGTGTGTGTGTGTGTGTGTGTGAGTGTGTGTAAATGTGGTCAGTGAGGTTTAAAAGCTGTAACGTATGAATAATTCAAGCCAGGCATCCTGACTTCTAACAGCCGGATGCTGCTGTGGACAGTGAGAAGAGGGTGAGAGACAGAAGGTGAAGACTACTCACAGCATCAGATTTTGGAGGTACAGGTGGCGGGGTGGACACTCTTGTCAACACGGTACCAAGAGAGCCGTCCAATGAGGAAGACGAATGGAAGGAGATGAGGTTAGGCTCCTTCCCCAAGCCCTCTGCGTTCTGATTGGTCCACAGTTCCTCATAAGGGATTTCCTCACTGGTCCTCATTTCAGCCTCAGTCCACTCAGGAGTCACATACTCCCGTTCCTCACCTGGCCCCTCGCCCAGCCGCTCTCCTATAGAGTCCCTGCAGCGCTGTGATAGGCTGTCCGAAACCCCACCCCCGTACCCGCACATGGAGAGGCGCTGCAGTGCCGGTGCCAAGGAGTCCTGACCCGACACGCACATGCGAGAGCGCCGCGGGCTCACGCACTCCTCCGTCATACACTCCAGCTCTGGCCGGGTCTCTCTGACGGCACGAGAGTAGGCATCCGGGTCGAACGCGTGTCGCAATAGGAGGCTCTCTAGTGCCGCCGTGTGGACGGAGGCCTCGGCCACGTTGAACCGCGGCATGCAACGCAGCAGCAGGAAGTGGGAGGGGGAGACTTCCTGTCGGCGGAGTACCATGCAGAGCACCACCGTCTTGCTGACGATGTTGAGCAGCTTGTAGCGGTGGCCCTCCCGGACCGCGTGGCGATCGTAGGGGTTCCGCGGAGGTCGCGACGGCACGGACACATTGACAGGGAGGCGAACCCTCTCGATGATGCTGCGTACCGTGTGCTCCCCTCCCAGCATGCCTTGCTCCAGAGGGGAGCGTGTGCAAAAGCGTCCACGGCAGCCAAAGGGGAGGCTGACACTCTGATTGGTGCGGTGGTTCATGCAGACCAGGCAGGGAGTTTTACCTGAGGAAGCAGAGCCAAAAAGGTGGATGAAGGGATGAAAGGGGACTAAAAAATGGAGCAAAAACTCAGTATGTTGACTTCCTGTTCTATAAAACTGATCCGCAGTCAGCTCTGAAAAAGGACTGATGGGTTATGAACACACATTTAGCACAAAATGTGACCACAATATATAGAAATGCTGTTATTTGCTGAAAGTAGACTCGTAGGATATAGAGCTGAAAAGACCCGAACCCTTTTGTGCTAGCTGGAATTTTCTACTTCAGGAAAAAAACTGAAAAATAGACAACACATAAGGAAGAGATGAACTTCTCATCCCACACAGTCCTGACACAGAGACAGTTTGGCCTTACTTACTTCTCGGAGTCTTGCCCAGGCGTCTCAGGAGCGCGCTCAGTCCCGTCTTTTCCTTAGAGGGCGTGGCACAGAGAAGCTCCGCCTTCCCCATGAGTGACAGCTCATCTCCAGCCTGCAGAGTGAAGCTGTAGGGCTCACTGTCCTCACTGAACTCACCTGAAACCACCTGCAGCACACACGTGTACGGACATGTGGACATTGCAGACAAAGATGTGCTCAAGAATCACATCTGTGAGAAACACGAACCTTAACGCTAAACGTGATCATCTCCATGACAAACACCCGGTCAGGGAAGACTCCAGCAACTTCCTCCACACTGGAAAAATACTGGACCGGGTCCCTGACGTCTCGGTCCTCATCCAACAACTTGAACTTCCCTACAAAGAAGGTGGAAGCAGGACGGGACAAAGAGAAGAGATGAAGGAGGTTTAAGATGGGAGGAGGAAGAGGAAGTCGGTCGGAAAAGGAAGTGGAGGAAAGCAGGAAAGATGAAAAGAGATGAAAAGTTGTTTTTCTGTCTTTCTTTTCTTTTCTTTTTTTGACTCTCCACAGTGTTGCTGCAAAGACACACAAACACGCGCGCGCACACACATCTGCAGTAGACACTGTTTGGACGAGAAGAACACAAAGACACCTCCGTGACCTGTGACCTGGCACCAGCTCCCGGCCAATCAACAGCCGACGGGGTTGGCATGGCAACCAATAAAGGACCCCCATTCTCACGCAGAGCAGAGGCACATCACCATGGCGACACTCACACATACACTCGCACACACACAACTCTCTCTCTCTCTCTCACCCCTTCCTCCCCAGCTCGCCCCCTCCTCCGGCTGCCTTCCACTGACTGTGTTTGAGTCCTGGCCTCTTTAAACTGTAAATGTTTTGTGATGCTGTAAAGAGCCATTCCGGGGCTGCACAGCAGACTCCAGATCAGCCTCGTTCAACGTCACGTCGCCCTCTTTGTGTTTTACACGTTTACCGGGTCGCATTTAACGGCGAACCCTCGAAGGAGCCTTTCTCTCTCTCGCAGTGTTTATGCGCGTGAGGCAAAGAGAGATGAGAAAGTTTTTGTGTCTGGGAGGCAGAGCAGAATACCAAACTCCACCAGTCCTCCTCGCCAGCACCTCCCTCCTTTTCTCCCCCCTTTCTCCTCCTTCTCCAACCCCCCACCTTCCAATTCAAACAGAGCCCCCGGGATAAGGAGCTTCCACCCACCGAACAATACCAGCAAGTGCTACTTTTCACCACGACCCACCACCCCCCTCCTCAAAAAAAGTGACAGACTGAGGATGAGTTTCAAATTAAACAGCTTTACCAAACAAAACCCCGGTCACATCCCGGAAACTCTTACAAGCGGGATAATTATTTAGCTACAGAGCCGAGATGTGACAACATATTAACGAGCTGCTGTGACTCTGTGAGAAAATGTTGTCCCAAGAAATAAAAATGGAGTCACTCTGAGGCTTTAACCCCCCCACACACACATTCGGCTTTGGCAGCCAGCTCCACAACCCAAACCCGCTCATTCAGCTCCTCTGTCCTCCACCTTTCAGTCATCCTTGCCTCTCACTGATGGACAGAGGAGGATGCAGACAGAGAGGATTAGCAGGAGGGAGCATCCTGTTGTCCGTCCCCAGGGGGAAACCTATATTACTCTCCTCCTAAGCTTATTTAGACTTCCTGTATGAAGTCATCACACAGACATGAGCTCATCGCTGGCGGTGGCCTCCGATTCTACAACAACTCACCTGTCATATTTAAAGAGACACAAAGGTAGTGCTTTAATGTATGCATGCACTGTAAGCAGCTTTGTCAGCTGGCTTTTTCCTCTACCGGGATGCATCGTTAAAATGGTCGTAACTGAAAAGGACGAGGTCGAGTTGGTGTAATGCTGCAGGGTCCAGAAGCATATACCTCCATTTATCTGCATTATATAAGATAAGATAGACTTTATTTAGCCCACAATGGGGGAAATTCACATGTTACAGTAGCAACAACACAGAGTGCAAGAAGTCAGAGGACAAGAAGACAAAAAAATAAATAAATATTGCACAAATGTTATATACCCTATGGTGATTTACAATATATACCATACGCACACACTAATTTAAAAATGGCGATTTCACATGAAAACAGAGGAAAAATGTGAGATGTGATCAGGTTATCAGTACAACTTGCATTTGAGTGGATGTTATTATACAGTGTGATGGCTGTGGGCAGGAATGACCTGCGCTAGCGCTCCTTCCTGCACTGGGGATGTAAAAGTCTTGTGCTGAAGGAGCTGCTCAGGGTCCTCACAGTGTGGTGCAGGGGGTGGGAGGAGTTGTCCACGATGGATGCCGGCTTGGCTAACATCCTTCTGTCCGCCACCTCCTCGATGGAGTCCAGCGGGCGGCCCAGGACAGAGCAGATATATGGAGTGAAGGGATGAGGTTTGGTAGCGTAGGTATTCTGGTTTCCATGACCCATCAGGTTTGAGCGGGTTTGAGTCGGTGTGGATGTGAAGAGGCTGATGCATTGGCTGAAACGCAATCTTTGGACTGTTATCTGACAACTTGCTTGCTTTTTTTAAAATGTACCATCATTCATATGCAGATATCTCTGTATAGAGATTAGCTGAAATGTCAGAAAGTGTCTCAAGTTGCTAATCGGACTGTAAACAATGACTGGCACACAGAACAGGAAGTCTTGGCCCTGATATCTGTTATCCGGATGTCCACTGGCTACATCCCAGAACATTGGCCGTTGCCCCCAGAGGCTAAATCATCGTCAGACGATGGCCAAAGGGTTCTGAGATTGTTCCTCACGAGGCTGTTACTCACAGTTACTCCTGCCTAAAAAGTCTTAACACTATATGCATCAATGAACCGACCAGTCAGGACAAAACCCCAACTGGTTTTGTCCATTGTCAGTTCTAATAAAGTCTATTCAAACAAAACAAATGCATCCTTAACAACGTTGAGTAGCAGAAAGAAATGCAGTGACAGGAAAGCACAGAAACAGACCTTTTGACAGCAGCCATGTGGGAACCTGGACCGCTGAACTGTAATCCACCATAACTGCGCTTCCTATCACCTACTCTCAGTTAGTCTCTGCAGTTGCTGTGGTGTGGCGGGAAGGCCGAAACGTTGTGTTCAAGGAGCTTTTGTCGTTGCTGACATCGTGCACATAAAGTTCAGTTCAGTTTTCTTGTCATGGGGAGTAAAACTCAGCCTATGAGAACAGATATTTAATGTCTGGAGAGAGTTTTGAAAAAGTACCTTCATGCTAATGAATGACACTGTTGAGTTGCATGATGGGAAATGCGCGAGGCTTGTGTCTGCTTCTGTCTTAGCCGTCGTTTTTTAGTGTGTCTCTTGTAATGTGCCTCTCTTTATGCAAGTTATTGCTGGAATGTCCCTTTGGGAAAACCTTGTACAGCCCAGTGTTACACTAAGACAGCACTTAACATACGTAATTAAAGTCCTTCAGCGATAGTGTTTACTCAATACATCTGTTATATTTCTATTCTTATTCGGTTACTACTGTCTGAGCACTTGGACTTTGAGCTGCTGCTGCCGCTGTTGGCGACTTCCGATGTGAAATGCTGAAGTGTCTTAAATGACAGTGATCTCAGCGAACCCCCCTCCCACCCAAATGTTCTTTCATTCTTCCGAAAAGGAGCCTGAGAGGCGTCGGCAGTGTGAGGTGACATCAGCAGTCCATCAGTGAAGGAAACGGCGAAGAGGAGGCATTAGGATCCAGTTACACACGGAATAATGTGACTGGTCGGACAGTCGGAACAATGGGATTGTGGGGATTGAGCTCCGGTGAGGTCATAATGACTAGACTCATTCAGCAGGAAGAGGACAGGTCAATGGACAGGGGGAGTCAGGGAAGGTCACGTCTCCAGAAGCTGGCTGGTTGTGTGAGTGTATTTGTCTGAAGATTAGGGTTTGAAGTACCGTTATTCAGTATTTGTAAACGTGATCACTGACAGTACACGTTGGAAAATGATCATTCAATTTAAGATTTTTACGATTTCACTCAAATTATTAACTTTTTATAGTACAGTTTCCCCCTTTTGTTCACCCTGAGTAGCTGTCAGGTGATTAAAACCTTTATTCTGTCTTCTTTGAAGCTGCTGTACATTACACTGAGTAAAACATCCAATATTCCCTATATTTGTCAGCATCCATCCATTTTCTATACCCCAAATATCCCTTTCGGGGTTGGGAGGGGGGGCTGGAGCCTATCCCAGCTGTCAACGGGCGAGAGGCGGGGTACACCCTGAGCCGGTCGCCAGTCGATTGCAGGGCAACATATAGAGACAGACAACCATTCACGCTCACACTCACACCTAAGGACAATTTAAGTCACCAATTAACCTAATGAACATGTTTTTGGTCAGTGGGAGGAAGCCGGAGAGAACCCACGCATGCAAACTTCACACAGAAAGGCCCCGCCTGACCCGGGGATCAAACCGGCGACCTTCTTGCTGTTAGGCACGCGCACTACCTGCTGCGCCACTGCAGCACTATTCAATCAAATGGAAATATTCAAGATGTCTTGCGCATCGTTTTATACTCAAATGCCCAAAATCCTGTCGGAAATACTACGTTTCTTTGGAAACTTTAGGATCTTCCTTTGAATTTCCACTTTCTTTCTGTGTGATGGAACAAGGACTGACTGTCTGGCTCGAGATAAAGGCTTAAACAAGATAAATGGCAGATGTATTCTTAACGCCTGACATGAATGCCTTTTGGGAGGAGGTCACACGAACATGGAAATAACATACACGGTCTACAAAGAAAGGCTCCAGGTTCGAACCCGCGACCCTGCAACACGCACCGTTTCACCGTTAAAGTTGCAGGGAAATCGCGCTCCGCAGCTGCGACGATCGCGTGGGACTCATCCACCTTCTCCCTAAAGAAATCCGCCTTGACTCTTGGAGTTTATAATCTGGCTCTGTGTTATTTCAAACTTGAAGGGTCTCAGCTTTTTCACTGTTCTCTGCCAAGTTCATGATGAGTCACCAGATACAAAAGAACTGGAGACTGTCCCGCTTCTATTGTAAATATGTGTTCCTGTTTTATCTGAGCTGGACGAAGACAAAACCTTATCAACTTTGTTCACATGAGAATCAAGTGCTGACCTTTAGCTTACTATATTCCAGCTTTGGATCACGGTGACCCAGTGGGTTTATTTATTTATTTTTTTGTGTATTGTTTTTCCCCCAACAAAAATAGAGCAAGTGGAAAATGTCCTCGTCACAAAAATGTGCATTTAGTTTTTTCTCCTTCCCAGAGGACGTGGACACTTTAGGGTGAAGTTTAAGTCTGAAGACATTTTGTCCGTGCTCTTGTAGAAGTGTGTGTGTGTGCGTGTGCGCGTGTGTGCGTGCTCACCCTGGTATTGCAGAGGGATGTCTATCTTGGGTCCGATGACGTAATGTCCCTCCTCTAAGCTGTGGGCAGTCACTGTGGTCCACTGACGACAGGAGTGTAACAGCACCACATCCTCCTCCGACAGACCCTCCACACATTCACCTGGAACACGCACGCACACACACACAGAAGTGGATTAGGGATAAACAAATAGTCCAACAAAAAGTTTTTAATTTCTAAGGTCACACTAAGTAGCTCAGCAATGGAAAACACTAAAACACTCCCCACACACACACACTCAGGATTCAGTGTCCATAATTACCACCATCAGTGACGCCTCACCACCCCTAACCCACTCATCGGGACCCTGCTATGCAACTGGCAACCCACTATTACACAGCCCACATACACACACACACACACACACACACACACACACACACACACACACACACACAGCTTTCACTAGAGCCATCATGTCGCACACCAGCATTGATTTCTGCTGATAGCACAGTGGTACAATTCAATCACCACACACACACACACACACACACAGCTCGCTCTCACAGACTCACACGCTGATCACATGGACGCACAGCTTTTTCTTCTCGCTGCTGATGGATGGCTGCTACCACCACACCTTTTAATGCTCCACCTTTTAATGCTGTTGACAGATTGACTACAAACACAAGGCAGATGATGATTGTTTTGCTTAAGGAAAGTATTCAAACCCTTTCAAGTGCTCCACATCTTTGTGTCACGGTGGCACAAGTGGTAACACTGTCGCCTCACAGCTGGAAGGTCCCGGTTCGAATCCCGCTGCGGGCGCTGGGGGCGTGTCCTCCACCATGCCTTCGGTGCCTGAGGAAAAAAGGGCCTTTCTGTGTGGAGTTTGCATGTTCTCCCCGTGCTCACCTGGGGTTTCCTCCTTAAAATACCCCCACTAAAAACATGCCACCTGACCAATGGTGACAAACAGGAACCCACCGCTCCTGGTCTGCCACAGAGGAAGGATGACCAGGATGGGATAAGTGTGGAGGACAAGTTTCACCAATTGCACGGCGTGTGTGTGCATGTGCATGTAACATTGTGTGACAAATAAAGGGGACTGTCCCTCCGATTCTTCTTCTTCTTCTTCTTGTGTCAAGGCACAGATCAGGGGAAGGATACAAGAACCTTTCTGCTGCTCATCATTCTCAAATCAAGCTCCATCCTGAGCAATCAGGGGTGAAGGGTCTTGGTCAGACAGATAATCAAGGAACCAGTAGTCACTGTGAATGAGACCCAGAGTTCTTCATAGAGCTGACAGAAGGGCAGCCATCAGTGCGGAAGACAGAAGTCATCCTTCATTAAAAGGCACATGACAGCAGGCAAAAGGGACCTGAAACCACCTCATTAACACCACCCTTACAGCCCCACCGGGTGGTGACAGCATCATGCTGTGGGGATGTTTGTATGTGACAGCGACTTGGAGACCGGTCAGGATAGTGGGCGCAGAAAACTACAGAGCAATCCTGAGTGAAACCCTTTTCCAGAGAGCTCAGGATCTCAGGCTGTGGCGAAGATTTAAATTTCAACGAGACAATGACGAAGCACACTGCCAAGAAAACACAGGACTGACTGCGGGAAAGCTCTGCCTGCAGTGGCCCAGCCAGAGTCCGGACATGAACCCAACAGAGCATCTCTGGAGAGCTCCGAACATGGCTCCGCATCCACGCTCCCCATCCAACCTGATTCTGCCAAGAGGAATGGGAGAAACTCGCAGAAGAGTGCCAAGCTTGTACGATCATTTCCAAGGACTGGAGGCTGTCACTGCTGCCAAAGGTGCTTTCACCAAGTAAAAAGTGAAGGCTACTTCTGAAAATGGATATTTCAGTGTTTTATTTTTAATAAATGTACAAGACGCTCCAAAAACCTGTTTTCGCTTTGGGATTGTGGAGTATTGTACAAAGATTGATGAGAAAGTGGATCCATTTAAAGATGAGCCTGAAACATAACCAAATGTGGAAAACTTGAAAGGGTCTGAAAAACTTTCCGTGCCGTACGCGGCCCTCGGAAAATAACATTATCAGCAGAGGACCTCGCTTCCTTTCGGTGTTTGAATGATTGTCACCTTCGGCTTGATACCAAACTCTAACATCTGTGTGTCTCAGATCACTCTGGCCAGAGAACATGCTGAAGGTCTTGCTGCGTGTTAACAGGACAGTTCATCCAAATCGGAAAAAAACAGGTTATGGAGACATGCTTTCTCTGCTGTTCTCACAGTAAAAATTGTCCATAAAAGCGACGAAAGCAACGTGGTGACTGGATAACTCACAGATGTCCCTGTCAGAGGCTTTCATGGGGAGCTATTTTCCTAGGAGTTACCACAAAACACTGCCAGTTAAAGAGGTTCAGGATGTAGAAAGAGTCTATGAAAGGAAGTCAGCTGCACACATGTCTCCACCGCACACACCCAATTTATTATCAAAGCTCTGACAAACGTCTGACAGAAAGCTTCAATGTTAAATTGGGTCAAAAATAGTCAAAATATGCAACTATTATCAGCGAAATGTACCTCAGGTAACAAAGGTGAAAGCACTCCTTCTGCAGAATGGCTCCTTTCAAAGTACTGCAGTTTATTATATATAGTAAGTATTATGTAAAGAATACTACAGGGAATACTTAAAGTACCTTACCTACTGTAACAGAGCATCATATCTTTTAAACTGATCATCCTCATGGGGGCCCTTGGTTTTTAGCGTTTCCTCATGGGGGCCCCCCACACTGGGAGCTGCTTTCGGTCTACTGACGGGGGCGCTGCCGAGGGGACGGCTCTGGCCTGGACGGCTGGAGGCCTCTGCACCTTGGTGCAGGGCCTCCTGTCTGCCTGGGTCGGGGTGGTCTCGGGCGGCGCTCCCTAGTCATGGGCCGGGGGCCCTCTCAGTGTGGATGGCCCCCAAAGGTGGCTGATTCCTTGCCTTGTCTGTATGGGTGTGTGCGCAGGTGTGTGTGTCTTTATATGTCCCTGTATGTTTTTATGGGGGCGGGAGGGCTGGGTTTTCTTCTTTGTTGTTTTTAGCCTCTGAGGCACTTTGTGTTGCTTTTAAGTGCCATATAAATAAAGTTTGATCTGATTTGAAATGTAAAACCTTAATCTGGAAAGTAAATGGAAACTGTCAAATAAATAGTGAGGTACATGTGGTGGAGATGAAGTATAAAATAATGGAAATACTCAAGCGGAGTACCTCAAAATGCACTTAACTGCTAAGTGCATTTACAGTATGAGTGACTGTACCAGTTGCTTTCCACCACTTGTTACACCCACAGCTGATTCCACCGGGGTTACACCAGGAAATGTTGTTTTTGTGTGATTTGGGTGAACTTCCACTTCACGTACCAACTTGTAGATCGAGCCTTTGTTGCAGTCGTGGCTGCATCTGTGAGGCGAGTAGTGTGGACTCTGGAGCATTCATGTTAAAAAAAAAAAGGCCCCATCACACTGAATCACACCCCCACACTCGCATACCACTGAACCACAGTCCCTCCGTGCAGATAGCACACTGCTGCTGTTTGACGGTGTTAATATGAAATGAACGGAGAGGAAAAAGCTCGCGCGGATCGCTGACATCATGCCCTGTTGTAAATAACTAACCACCATCTGGGTTGGCTGGCTGTGCAAACAAACAGGCATCTGTGGGGTAACTGCAGCACGGTTAATAAACACCTACAGCTGACAACGCACACGCGCGCTTCCGCCGGCAAGGTGCGTAATTTTCGGGGACCAATGACGCGGCTCGGGCGCGCGCCTCAGTCCGCGAAGGAAAGTTGGAGGTTTTCCCCCTCGTCGCCGCTCGTTAGTATTCACCACATTCATCGACAGATTACAGCATTTACATATGAAAAGAATTGAGCTGCACTTCAGCAGCACAACAGACACTTTGTGGCTTTCCGGGCCTGGCTGGACTGGAACAACTTTGGCCGTGACACCCATCGACCGTTCCCAAAGTGAAGACACCAAAATCTGGCCACTCAGATAATCATGTTGATGGCGGCAAAACACAAAACAAATCAACAGAAAAGCGAGCACAGATGCGACATAACGACTCCTGAATGCAAGTCGGTGTGTTGGTGAGAACTAGTGAAGTCAGTGTCCGTGAATGCATGCTGCAGCTGCATCAAGGTAGCCAGATTTAACCAAAATGACAACGGAAATACAGCGATATTGGTTTCAAAATAAGAGCACCGTGCGTGCCCAGGCAGGCGCTTAAGCTGATCAAAAAATTCCATACCTTGCACCCAAAGAGTATAGGATAGTGTCTTGTGTGATGTTTTCGTATGTTACATTAATAATGTGCAAAATGTTGCACACATTGAACAAAACCACAGCTTCTCCAATCCAGTAAAGTAAATTTGGCTTTTTCACTTTGACAGCTCAGCTCATGTGACTACTGTATGCACGGTAACACAGTCTGAATCCAAAGCAGATCTGAGCTACATCTTTATCAGCCAGAATGGAAAAAGTGGTCCTACAACAACACAGTGTATCTGACATTGAGACACCAGAGATTCACATCTTTGATGAAAGTGATTTCTGCCATCTGTCACTTGAGGAAAGTGTTCAGCTGGAGCTAGGGACCGATTGATTAACCAATCAGATTACTTAAATGTAATGTAGGCTTATAAACAGCAGAGAGAAACTCTAATGTCTGGGTGTCATTGGGTATTAATTCAGAAGCTTCATGATAGCTCTCAACTTATAATGATCTTGCCAATTCAGAGTTGAATAACAACCTTTAGTTAATGTTACGCTGATTACTCTTCCAATTTTGGTGGTGTGAGTAAAGCAAGAACACTGGGACAGTTTAAATTGCCTAAATTACAGGGTAATTTAATTAGTTTTACTAATAGAAGCTGTTTTTCTTTTCATCCGAGCTTACCATCTAAACTACTAATAACTTGTTACATTTATTCATTTTATTACTTAAAATTTAATTTCTGAAGTTTTTTCCTCGGTATAAAGTGACGATAAATTATTTATTTTGAAAGTTTTGACCGGAAGCCCTACTCTTTCCTGCCGATCTTGACACCGTTAAAATACTCACTAAATTGCTACACTCGTCCCTCCATCCCAGCGTCGTTAAACTCACAAAACCCCTTGAGAAACACAATTTCCTTGATAAATATTTAAGTTTTTTCTCGTTTCTTGGCTGAAAAAACATATTTATCGTCACTTCGCATCATTACTGAGATGACTTTCTTACCTCCGGTGACATGAAACGAAGCCCGAGCGTTAGAGTTAGCTAGCAGCCGTCGAAAGAAGGCTAAAAGTTTTGTTACAGCCGGGCTGTGAAGTCCGGGCACCTGGCAGAAGTTGTCTCTTACCGTGGGCCAGGCGGACCAGAGTGGGCAGACGGAACTTGCTGACCACCGCGTCCAACGGCAGCGCCAACGGGCTCCAAGTGATCTCCGACAGGCTCGCCGACAACTTCTCCATCCTCCCGGGTCATCACGGTACCGCGGATAATGGTGATGATGATGATGATGGCGAAGGTAACGACGGGGGCGCTAGTAGTGACGAAGAAGCGGAGGAGGGCGAGGGTGATGGTGGAGGTATATTGTCAAAGAGTTTCGCCATGTTTGAATGTGGGAAAGAGGGAGCGCAGTCACAGTCGGTGCGCACGAGCGGTGGGAGGGAGGGAGGGAGGGAGGGAGCGCGAGCCCTCTCTCGTTCTCACCCTCTGTCAGTCAGTGCTTGTCCACACACACACACACACACACACACACACACGAGAACAAAACAGCTAAGTCAGTCAACGTTTAGTTTTGGAGAGTTTGTCGTTCTGATGGAGCTCAAACATCAAACATAAAACCTCTTATTTATCTTCACAAGCTCAGACGTGCCTCGTGCTCTCGCCATCACTTACTGCAGCTTCGTCCTCAGAGGTTCATCTGAGGCCTGCAGCCACCTACGCACCTGCCTGGATGGATGCAGG
The DNA here is from genome assembly GCA_037975065.1 of Chaetodon trifasciatus. Taxonomy (NCBI): domain Eukaryota; kingdom Metazoa; phylum Chordata; class Actinopteri; order Chaetodontiformes; family Chaetodontidae; genus Chaetodon; species Chaetodon trifasciatus. The sequence continues at coordinate 13,652,242 of JBBMOE010000007.1, read as the reverse complement.
GACTTTTTCGGGCAGGATTTCCCAACCTTTTCCTGGCCCGCTGCGGGATCATTGAAGGATTCCAACACTCTCATGAGCCGAGCAATTAGAGGTAATGTGCAGGTAATGTGAATTTGGCAGTTTCAGGCTGGAATGGAGCTCAGATGAAGGACTCAGGTGCAGTTTTCAGGGGCAGTACTTCGCTTGGCTTACTTCATACCTCTACTACATTTGAAAGGCAACTGATATACTTTTCAAACACAAAACCAGTAGGTAGTCAGAAGTGATTCGCTGCAGTAGCTCCCAAACTCGGGATCGTGACCCCTCCAGTTCTTAATAAGCTTGAGGGTCACGAGATGACCCACATGACAGAAAAGTCATGTACAAAATTCTATATTTTCTCCGCCTTCCCTGTAATCTTTGCTCATTGCTGGTGGAAAACGCGGTACTTTTCGCTTCTTCAAGCCTCTTGACCCAAATAAAACAGTCTGAGAAGGAAACAGATTTGTCTTTGGTGGAGCTGCTCAAACTTTGACATCATCACATAACATTTGCAGCATGTGATGAGGGGTTATTAGAAGGCATGGCTTCATTTTCTGAGGTTATAAACTAGAAAATTTAGGAACCACTGAGCCAAACTGCCAACAGTTTGCAATAAAATTAGCTCCACCTTGGCCAACTACGACGTTAACACAGCTTAGCATATCAACAAAAATGTACTTTATCACACATTTTGCAGATTTAATTAAGATTTTTTTAATCGAAAATCTAACTTAGAGGCCGAAACATTTTCTATTGGGGTTGTACTTTGTATATCTAGGCATCTGTGGCATGATGACCTTGCAGGAAGCAACCACGGCAGCTCCCCCAGGCTCTCAGACCAGACATTTATTTAACGATGTAGCATTACAGGAGAGCAAGTTCACAAACGCCTACGCACCGGACCAGTATCTCATTCCTGCCGTCAGAAGCAGTCGATTCATTTCAGTCCCAAGAGGGTAACTCTACAAAAGACTACTGCATCTGTGACACAATCGATACGCAAAGTTGTAGGTTTCTACTTTTGGAAGAGTAATCAAAATGATATTTTTGGAGGCACCTGAGGCTGTTTTTGGGGTGGGTTTTATGTTTAGCGATAACACCACTAATGAGATGCTACAGAGCTCAATCTGCTAGATGGTTTCTAACTTCATGTGTTGAAACTAGACAAGTTTTCTGCAAGTTCAGAATATTGAATTTGACACTGCTTTGTTATAATAAGAGAGGTAATAGCATCTTCTGTACACCAGCTGTGCAGGTGTATATGAAGTATTGACACGGTTCGTATCAGTCACAATCATTCCTACATACGCAGTAGTCAAAGTGGAAGTGGAATCGGTTTACCCTCCTCTTCATCCAGCACTAAACTTGTGGCCCCAGGCAGAACATGTTAACTCAGTCGCAGTTCAGTGAACCAAACTGTAAACAGAAACTAATTCATTTGCCATCGATTTTAGTCAACAAACCAGCTGCGATGCTTCGGCCCTTTGTGCCACAACGCAGAGTGAGCGGTTCAGAGGAATTACATAACTGTAATTTAAAGCACCGTTCACAACACTGATTAATAGGGTTGGGTGTGTAAGTGCAGATAAACATTATCTCTGGGCTCATGCCATCACAAGTATTTGGTTGAATTTGTGATGTGTGGCACTGAACGGCCAACCACACCCACACTTACGGAACACCAAATATGGCAGCGGCGCCGTTTATGCCGCCTGCGCTATTAGTTAAAGTTTAAACCCAAACTGTGATTCATTGGCTATTAATAGCTCACTCATCTGGATTTGGCAAACACTGAATTAAAAGAGGATAAAAACATAAACCAAACTGAACCAACCTGGGAAGCGGTAGTTGCTTTAACTTTCCTTATCAGTGTGTGATAGTCACTGATGTGAATAATACCTGTTGATAATGAGGAGTCAAAACATTATTGGGGAAGTGTAAACTAGTTATCATCCCTGTAAAGACAAGTGGCAGAAAATGTGGAAATATACAAAATATTGAGACTAAACATAGATGAATTTGTTGTGTAGACACTATAATCTGCTCACTCTGTTTAGGTAATTTTCACAGCTTCCTGTTGATGACATTTTTCCGTCTACAGTCACCACCACGTAAAAAAATCTCACTCATGTGTCATGACTGTGCGGAGTAAAGTAAGAAACACCAACAATGAAAAGATCAAAGTTTTGGATAGAAATTTTATTTGTTCCATATTAACATAAATTCTAATATGAAGCTGAACTTCCGGACAAACGAGTGGGGCCTTATGTCACAGCGGGTGGAGGGGCGGTCATCATGATGGAGTACTCAATGGGCAGGCTCTGCAAAAAGATGAATAAAACAAAACACACACTTAATGACTCTCCGACCGAGCGTGGGTGCACTGTGGCGGATATCTAACAACGCCAACAAAATCAGCCGGCAGTGACTGGATGAGCCGTCTGTCAGTGACATCTAGAGGAAAACGTGTGTAGCTGCACATCTGACACATGCGCCTCTGACCTTCTTTCCTGCAGCATAGCTCATGTTCACGGCTACAACCTTTACCCACAAAAACAACAGAATCGATCAACATCGAGGGTGAAGACGGACGGCTCGTCTAACACCTGTGTTTAAAACTCCTTTACTTCAGAGTTTAATGACCTATGTAGGCAACAGACAGTAGAGTGTGGACAATAAGTACCCATGCATGGTGCTGCTGTTCATGTCTCTTCAACACATTGAAATTAAAGCAGAATTGTAGTATATGATGGTATACTGCAGATTGTTTACATCACAGTGGACTTTCTCCGGTCAGGTCAGGACAAGACAAGATCTAGATGACGATGCAGTCAAAGACTTATCTTTGTCTTTAACCCAGGTGGTACTATTATACACATTATAGCCAGGACATAATGTACAAAATCTTCTCTCTATATCACCATATCCTTCTGTATGTGTATAGATATACATCTACATCTACCCATGTCTATCTTTCTATCCATCTATGGATAAAATGTACTATATCTTATAAGTTTATCTGGAAAATAAGTTGCTTACAGATAAAAAACCACACAGGAATAACTATTTAGCTCATGCAGCAAATTACATAGCTGGTAAGTTGAAAAATTGCCATAAATCAGTCTCTCTCCTTGATTTGCAACATGTATTAATTGCTGAACTCAAATTATATAGTAAGAAATAAAATGTAAGGTTACTTACTGTCCTTCACTGCCTTCTTGCCTGGAGTGGAAAGAAACAGACATTTTGTTAGTCACATTAAACCAAACCACTGAGACACTGCTTTTAAAACGCATTTCAGTAACTACCCCTGCTTACATTTATGTTTAATTATTCAACACTATGAAAGCCAAATTTATTTCACACCTGTTCACAAATTCAGTATTCTTATAAGCCAATATGAACAGATACATTACCATTACAGCTACATCAATTCACAGACAAACACACAGTACAAAGCAGAAAGTCTTGAACTCACCCCCATAGGAGATTTTGTAGTACGCGTATGACATGAGGGCAAGTCCGACCCACAACTCCTGGTGTACCTTCCCGTAGTAAGGCTTCATCTTGGTCCACCAATTTGAAAAAAACTGTCCAGCCATCTGTAAGACACAACAACAGCATAGTTTCAAGACAGTGCTCATGTAGTCAGTCAGAGCAATGACACAACCTCGGATTACTGTTAATTTCAGTAGAGGCACGACCTGCCATGCAGTGTCTATATGGAGGATGATGTGTAGAGCTTAGACTTAGACCCAGAAGAATCATACAGTCACACTTTAGGTGTAATCTAATTAATACACTAATGCGGACTGCAGCTACGTTTTAGAAACTGTTTCCTTCATTCAGATGTTGTTACTCAACATGGACTTAATGTGGTTGCCGAATGCTGTCATGACCCTCCGCAGCGGCGGGCCTAGCCTCTGACTTACTGATCAAAAGAGGTGTTAAAAGCACCATTTCATTTATCCAACGTTAATATTTAATGTTAGTGGGGTTGTAGGCAGCGTTTTACATTGACATATTCAATGACTTATGTTTACAGAAGATAACTGACGATAATAACAAAATAGCTGGCTAACGCTAATGTCACTGCTAACATTACAAACTCGGATCTAGCAAAGTCGGCGTTAGCGTAAACATACACAAGTCAGTTACACGAAGGAAGAGAAAGAGTACAAGAAGTCACACAGCTGATATCTATGTTGCATTCATGTCACTTTAACTTCGTATCTAACTACTGCAGTCAATGAATGGGTTCTGACAAGTATCTGCAGTACAACCAGCACAGCTAACTAGCCTTAGCAAGAAGCTAACTAGCCTTAGCAAGACGCTAGCTAGATAAGCACACAAGCAAAAGTAGCACACGCATTCATAGTCTGATAGATGTTACCTTCATTTTAAGTTGCTGTCGTGAGGCAAAACTTTTTTCACGATTGCAGTGATTTTACCAAAAATGAACAATACCTCTCTTCTTTTACCTTTGTGTTTGTCTCGCTACAGAGGGAAGGTCAGGACGACGCTGCTGCTAAACGTCAAAGTCGTGGGAGAAAGTCTTCTTCTACGCTCAACAGTGTAGTATGACATTCATGTTTCGGTGTGCAGCGACACCAAATGGAGGTCCGCGATTAGCTTTTTTTTTGATGTCTTGGCTCCACCTTGAGGATTTGGCCATATCTGCTTAACAGTAAATTTGCCCCTTTGACTCGTTTTGGTTTTGTTTGAAATCTGTGCTTTATGTACTGCTGTGCACCATCACTTGTATATTCACAGATAGTCAATTAATAAAAATATTTGCAGTACAGCACAGTTGATAGATAGTGTAGACATACTGTTGTAATCTAATGACTTAATGGTTTTAAGCATAGTTCTGTCAAAAAAAAATGTTGATAAGAACAAGAATCCTGAGTATGAAGGTTATTTAGGTAATTCTCAAGATTCCTTCTTGTAATGCTAATGATTACAGCACAAAGCCGCTGCAGTTTGATGACTGTCACATACTCGTTCACACCATTAAACCTGATATTAGTTTCCTCTAATTCATGCTTTTGTAATCTTGGCTCTGTGCCTGTGCCACCACCATAGCAGAAGGGAATGTGAGGTGAGGGTGCAGCTGCCATGTGGCACACAGGCTGTCCACCAGCTCTGACTGCTCACCATAGTGAAACAACAAATAAAACACTGGCACTGGTCTCAAGGGTAAAGATGGCATTATGTGACATGCTCTACTCTTCGTGCACCTCTTTCTCTTCAGGTGAAGCACATAAATAAGATTAAAAAAGAGGTGTTTTGTATCTGAATCTGAATTTAGTTTCAGCTCCAGTATTAAATAAACCTACTTTGAACTGTAATTGTAATTGAAAAGCCTTAAAATATCACTGTAACTCAGTATGAAATCAACTGAGAAAGTTAAAACGAACCACATTTTCCTGACCAAAGTCCTGTATATTGCACAGTCATGACTTGAAATGACCCCTAAAAGGAACCTGAAACAGTTTCACATTAATGCATCAGCCTCCCACTGCCCTTGTTGCTCAGCTGTTACATTATTGCACCAGCTCAGAGGCGAATAGAAGAAAAGGCGGACAGAAAAGTGGACGCTTAATGTGTTTTTGTCTCCTGAAATATCAACAACAAGTGAAGTTGAAACCCAAACTAAGTGACTCTGAGATTTGTGAGGATGTGTTTCTTTTTTAGCCAAAGGACATTAAGTTTGTATGCGAGCCTGCAGCACTGATTGGGCCTGCGGTGAGCGTGGGCGGGATTTTCCACCCTCTTTTTGTCCTCACGCTCCAATAGGCAAGAGGCACCTTGTTTCATTTATGAGCACCTAAAGGCCAAGTCCTATTTGAAGGGACGCAACACAGTGAATCCACGCAGAGTTGTGCCAATATCAAAGGACACAGCTGAGGACATTTACTGGACTCATTCTACCAGGTTCCACATTGTAATGCAATATACTGCGCTAGCTGTCTTCAGCCCTGCGACAGGTATGTTGAAGATTTGCGAGCAGGCCATCTATTTTAGTATGTCTGCATTATGTCAGTGTGGTGCTGGCGGTTATTCCTCCTCTTTGAGCTCTTTGTTAAAGCGTTTGCATGTGTCTACTTGCATCTGTGTGTGTGTCTGTGGTAACGTAAGGGTGTGGGTGGGTGCGTTCTTACTGTAACATGACTAATCAGGCAGTGGAGGCTGCTAACTTAAATGCTTTGGGGGAAAAAAAAAAACTTTTTCCTTTGTTGCATTGTGGATTTCACTTGTGTGGACGGTGCACTAATCCATGTCTCCTGGATCTCTCTGAGGTTGATCTGGTGCTGCAGTCGGAGACTACATGGCCTCAGGTGGAGCAGAGGAAGACGATGGAGGCATTCCATTGGACATTGACAACGTGCACATGCTCCTCCAAGGTCAGTCTATTCCTGTACTTGTGTAGATGTGATGAGTGACGTGCTGTGGTGGAGAATCACAGCGGTGGCCAAACTATGAATTGTGTTCAGGAGATACTATTTCAGTGTGTCTTACATCACTCTGATTTGCCGTATAATAAATACTTTGAATTAATGACCTGAAGAAATGCAATGGGAGAGGCAGAAAAAGGTAACTGGACTTTTGAGGATCAGTCTTTTTAGGACTTTTCTGACATTTGGAGAAATCCAGTTCACGGCTGTGCCCTCACTCGCACTTAGAAGAGGGAACTTGTCAGATCCCAGTTTATAAAACACAGCATGCTAATGAGGGGATTTTTGCACAGCTGTATATGAAGAGAATCATGGCCTGTGTTTGGTATAAAGTTTTAAACTCTACCCTTCTTTCCATAGAATACGTGTATCTTGGAGAGACGCTGAATGATTTGGTTGTTCCTTCATGCTGAAGTCAGAAAACCTGAGACATAAGCTTAACTGTTACTCATTTTATTTCCTGATCAAACTGGTCTGGATTACATCACAGCACTGATTGATGTCCACACGAATTGTTCTTGTTACTGCAGGCTGCAGATCTACTGAACAGTAAAGGTGTAATGATGGCCGTGAAAGTCACCATATTGACTCATTACTCAAGTATTTCGTTACCAAACATGCTTGCGCTGATTTTGTTGTCTCACAATTGAAAACAGTGTGAATCTACTGCGTTTCTATAAGCAGTGCAGATGTTCAGAAGAGATTAAATCTTGCCACGTGATCTGAAATATTCATTCTGGTGGTGAGACGTGCAGACTTTTCTCATTATATGACGTTATAAGAAGATGTTTTATTTTGTTTTTTAAACTATTTATTTAGTTTTGTTTGTGTAGAGACAGCAGGAACAGAGAAAACAGACAAAAGGGGGCATACAAACTCTCAGTAAGCATTATCTTTGTTTTTGAATAATGTCCATTTCCTCCATTTTTGTGCAAAGTCACCTGCTTTGACTCGCAGATGAAAAGTCACTTTCTCCACTGCGTAGATCTCCTCCATAACGTCCACCCAGTGCCCTGTTTTTGGAGCATCAGGTTTCAACCAGTTCCTAGTAATGACCTTCTTATAGGCAACAATCATTATTTTGAAGAGGTACCTGTCTTCTTTCATAATAATCCTTCTGGGATCAATCTCAGATACAGAACCCGTGGGTCCCTGGGTACCTTATATTTTAAGATGTCCTCCAAAAGTCCAATACTGTCATCCCAGAAAGGTTGTAGTTTGGCACACGACCAGAAAATATGACTGTGATTGGCATTATAGTTTCCACATTTTTGTCGTAGTCCAGTCTGTTTGCTTTAAATCTACGGCGTGTCAGATTTTTCCAGCCAAACTCTCTCCAGCGTTTAGAGCTCGTAGAGCTGTGTTGTGTCTTACATAATAAATATAAGAAGATGTTTTAAATACAGCTGTGGTTTCATCAGGGTCCAGTGACAGTTACGCACGTAGACATTTTTTTCAAAGTAAGGATTGTTCTGCGCATCAGGGAATGTCAGATATAAACAGTTTTGACAGTGCATTAGAATAAAGTATAAGAGTTAAAGAAATCCACTTGGTAACTAAACGGATATTAAAAGGCTGATTTTAAAATCCTCTGCATGTGCGCGCTCTCACAGCACTGAACCATGTTGGCGTTGTGTTTGTTGTAAACTTTGACTGAAGCGTGACTCTGACAAAACATATTTGTCTGATGCCGTCTGACAGCGGCCTGAAGCAGGACGTTGTTATGAACGTGTTGAAGCCTCTTACCTCTGTTTGCATTGGACATGTCAGGTGAACTGGGTGGAGACGAGCGCTTAACTATGTTTAGGAGCTGCCTGCCTTGGCAGGCTCCTAAACAAACAGCTGACTCAGAGCTGATCCCAACTACAAGCCTACAATCTGAGAGTGACTGCGTGCTTCTCTGATTGGCTCAGACAAAACATCGAGCTCCTCCGTTTACCACAGGCTGAGTCATAAAATAGTCTCACAGCAGCTTGTGTGTAACCGTGTTTTAGTCTGCAGGAAAAGAAACTCAGATGTGCAATTTAGCAGTTTGAACACAGAAAGGGAAATTTAAGTGTAATAATCTGAATCTTATTGTCGTACCAGGCAGCTTTAGTGTGAGAGGATTTCACTTGTGTCAAGCTTTTTGGTCCTTAGTTTTCTTAATAAGCTATTCCAACTTGTTACTGAGATTTTGTCACTAGTTCTGAGTTACTTAATGTTTAAAACTGGACTTTCCAGATTATGAAGCTGTTTGATCGACACTGAAAAGTACAAAACCGCTTGGTCTAAGTCATAAAGTCTTTGTATCCAGACAAAGGTACCCGTTTTCAGTCTGATTTCACTGCTTTTAAGATAGCTCTGGGTCTTTGAGACAACATATTTTTATTTGTTTTAGCTCAGTTTTTACAGCGTTCAACATCAGAGAAACAACATGGCACACAGATACAGAAATTCTCGATTAAAGGTTTGTGAAATTGATGCATTCAGATTCATCTAATTATGGGCAACATCTGACTTTTCATGGTGGAAGCAGTTATTAATATCCAACAAACAATTTAAATTAAAATAGTTAAATACTTGTGGATGCTAAATTCCAGGGTGATCACTGGCTCCACTCAATCAAAGAATCAATATCCTCAATACACTAAAGCAGACAAACGGCAGTCTTCCAAACTGCTTTCATATGTCTTTAAGCTTCCTGTCGCCTCCTTTAAACTGTAACAAGGACACTCTTTGTGCTGTTATATACAGAAAAAGTTCATGTTTTGGCAACAGAAGCTTAGGATCTGCTCTAGTACCACTCAAGAACCATGTATGATCAAAATCCACTCGCTGTGTGTGTGCATATGTCCGTGTTGGAGTCCATCATAGCTGCGAGTGTGTGTCTGTGTGTACTTGCTGTGTGTGTGTGTGTGTGTGTGTGTGTGTGAGCGTCAGTATCTATGTCTGTCGCTGTCTTGGAAGCCGTCCCGTCTTGTAGCCAGATCCCAGCCGACAGCCTCACTGCAGCTTAAAGAGGAAGTCAGCCGCTTTGGTCGTCTCGTTAATGAGAAGGCAGCTTAACGTGGTGTAAAGTCTCCTCTTCACTCATTACACATGGAGTTATTGATTATTAGCTATAAGCATGGAGGGTGAAAAAGTTCTTCAGTCCTCTGATGTCGGTGAGTAGCTTGACCTGCCTGCTGCTCACGTCAAAGCTCCCACTGCTCTTATGAAATGTCTGGATTATTGTGGAAATTACAGCAGCGTAATCCAGACAGGGAAGGCCAGAGGAGGAGGAATGTTCACTGAATTAGGAAACACGCTTCCATAAAGAATTGTAATTTTTCACTCAGATTTCTGTGTTTATTTTCATCCGACAAAAAGGATCCAGCTCTTCATCTCGATGCCAGAGATCATTTAAATACATCTGGTCCTGAATGTGTGCACATCATAGTTTTTCTGTCTGTTTCCTCAACAGTGGAGCATGAACAGATTCAGAAAAGGACGTTCACCAACTGGATAAACGCTCAGCTCTCTAAGGTACGGTGACGCATCATATTTATGTGTGAAGATAAATGAACACAAACTTTTGTTGCACTTGTTGAAGGAAACCACAAATCTCTTGTCTGCTTCTCAAAGCAGCATTTCGACTAAATGAAGACCTGCTCGAGTGCAGATAATCCCACACAAAAGTTTACATCCAGCTGTCAAATAGGACGTATCTTTAGGGCTTTATGACAGTTGGAGTGAATCAGTGAGTGTGTTTGAGAGAGGATGCAGAAAGAGGCTGATGAGAAGATGTAGCACAAGGCTGCAGGTCTGTGTGCAGCATCAGTTCACATGTATGTATTGTATAAATAGTTCATAGCTGTCTTATATAAGTTCCAATTTGACGTTTTGCTCAGAGGTCAACTGCCTTTCAACATGCCATATGTGGGCAAGAGTGAGCTTTCGATATTTTAAACAGCGGTTTTGGAGAAAGCGGCGTGACGTCACGCCGCGGCGGGGCTGTAAGTGATACGAAGCAAGCTGCAGACACGCTGACTCACTGCCGACACGCTGCAGTGAAGCCGCTCGCCACGGGTCTCGGTGTAAAGAGACCTTGAGCCGCTCGTGACTCTCGCCCGGAGTATAAATAGTGCCTCAGTGAAGCAGAACAGCACGTAATCTGAATCCAGCCGCCGCACTACGACTGCACATGAAAATCAGCCTGCCATCTGTCCACCGACGACCCCCAGCAGGAGAGACTTCCTTTGTGTCTCGTGGACAGCGGCCACTGTTGTGGTCGTTAAAGTTTTCACACAGAAACGTTTGAATGAATCCACCACAGTTTCAGTTTTGGGTGCATTTGTGGGCTCTGACCTTTTGCCTTATGGGCTATATTTGTAAAGGGGCTCACCATAAAACGAATGTTGACGTTAGTGTTTCCCACAAAGTGGATCACATTTCCCATAAACTCTTTTGCTTCCTGTTGCACTTTTTTCTTTTGGGGTTTGCAAAAAGATAAACATTTCAGAAATGTATTTTTCCATCAGCCTTTTACTTTTTATCACATGACACGGGGAAACCCTGAACAACTTCCTGTTTTCCTTAAGCTGATGCAGCAGATATGACAGAGTGGCCGGGGTTATTTATATTCATTTATTTATACACAGCTGTTATCTGTTTGGTTTTGTAAAAGCCCTGAATGAATGTGATCGTGCTCCACTTTCAGCAGCACAGCTTAGATGCCTTTGGAAGTGTTTCTGCTTCCTGTTTTGAGGTTTCAGTGCAGGTTGAGAGCAGTTATTGTACATAAGGCCTTTATCTCCAGAGTCATATCAGTAACGTGACGCTTTCTGAAACCTGCTGAATGAATCCTCTGTGATTGTAGTCGATGGAACAGGTGAAATCGATGATGGATCATCAGCTGAACTCGCCCTCTCCTTTATTTCGATGGACTGTGCAGCTGGACAGATGAATCAGAAGGACATAATTGTGCGTGTTGTTACAGAGATGCCCTCCCTCACTGGTGTCAGACCTCTTCTCCGACCTCAGAGACGGGTCGCAGCTGCTCAACCTGCTGGAGGTGATGAGTGGCCAAACTATGGTGAGCTACCAGAACAACACAAAAACGTACTGAAATGAATATTATTAAGACAATAAAGCTGATTTTTGTCTTCTGTCTCCACAGAAAAGACAAAGGGGCCGTGGGGTTTTCCAGCAGAGGGCGAACATTGAGACAGCGCTCAACTTTCTCAAGAAAAAATCAGTAAGTTTCCGTTAAAAAAAACAACCAAAACACATCTGAATCTGCTGTTTGGAACATTTGTTGTGTTTTTGGTTGATGCAGATCAAACTGGTGAACATAAACATCTCAGATATCATAGACGGACGGCCCTCCATCATCCTCGGGCTCATATGGACCATCATCCTCCACTGTCACGTAAGTACCAGTGGTGAAGTAACGCCACCATATATGAACCTGCTCCTGCTATTGTGACAAAGGAAGCAGGAGGAGAAACTGAAGCAACAGCATCTTGTGATCCATCAGTATTAATGTAGGGAATATTTTGACTGTAACTGTGTAAATATGGGTCAGACTTCACACGTGTGAACCATTTTAAAGACACTGCTCATTCGCTATCCAACACGCGGTCTCTGGTTTAGATTGAGGAGCTGGCCAGCGCTCTCTCCTTCAACTCGTGTCATTCCTCCCTCGACTCTCTGGCCAGCCTGGACTCCTGGTCCGGCAGCCCAGTCCCAGCCAGTCCGGTCCCCGCAGGCCGGACTTCGCCTCTCCACAGGCGCTTCCGAGTGTCCGCCAAGAAGGCCCTGCTCATGTGGGTCAGGGACCAGTGCCAAAGGTGGGTTGGCTGCCGTACACTGTATGTGAATGCTTGAGATGAAGGAGCGATTTTTGTTTACCACCGGCGGCCTTAAAGGTTTCAGGACAGTGTGTTGCATGACTTTCCTCTTTATCACCCTTTGCCATCGCACAGCTCAAAGACATGAAAACAGATGTAGAACGGCTTAGAGTCAAAGCAATAGCTGAACAATGATTTGAGTTTTGTTGTTGCTGTGAGACAGACCGGCTCAGACTTTTTGTGTTTTTTTGTTCTCCGCCTGTCTTCGTCTCTCCAGGGTTGGTTGCTCTGTCAGTATGAGGGACTTTAAGTCCAGCTGGAGAAGTGGAGAGGCCTTCTTGGCCATCCTGTGCTCCCTCAGACCACAGCTGGTGGATCTCTCGCTGGTGCGGTCCAGAAGCAACCAGGAGAACCTGGAGGAGGCGTTTCTGCTGGCCGAGAGGGAGCTCCACATCCCCCGCCTGCTGGATCCGCAGGGTGGGGCTCATTAAGTAGTATTATTGAGTAGTTCTAAGTAGTATTTCACAGTATGAGCATGACTAAGTACTAATTCCAATCAGAAGAATACTTACCGTTGATTCTTCACTTGTTTGTCCACAGACATAACTGTGGAACCTTGATTTTAGTACACAGGAGAAGGTGCAGCCTGTGGCTTCAGTGGAGCAGTCAGGATAAGCAGAAGCACTTAGAAAAAGTAGTGTATTATTTCTCATTAAAGCCTTTCTTCCTCAGACGTTGATGTGAAAGAGCCTGATGAGAAGTCCATTATGACGTACGTGGCCCAGTTTCTACAGTACTCCAATGACATGCCAGCGCCTGATGACCACCTGCAGGTAGGAGTCCAGTCAAATCTGCATCTTCCCTTCTGGAAAGCTTAAATTGCAGAGCCGTAGCACTGCTGTTTCTGCCCCTGCTGCCTCCCTTCGTTTCGAGCTTCAGCCCACAATCCGCTGCATGAAACTGAAGGGTGTTAATGACTTTCCCTCTTCTCTTGTGGCGGCGTTGGTGCAGCTGTTTCCTCTGGTCCAGCCTTCTTCTCTCTCGCCTGTCAACCTGCCTTCTCACTTCACTCCAGCAGTTGCTGTCTCACCCTTGCGTCAGGTAGCCAAACACCAAGCAAAGAAGTCCTGCTGCCGTTTCTCAGAGAGCTCAAAAATCGTGTTTCATGTCAGTTAGAACAGAAGTGTTGTTGCTGACGGTTTGTGTTTTGAAAAGGTCTCTCCGAGTGAGCGAGCCGTAGAGGTGACTTGCTGGCTGCAGGAAGCCTACCAGGAGCTGTCAGATGCGCGGACAGCGACAGAGAACTCGAGCTTTGCAGAAAAATATCAGGTGAAGTAAAGCACAGGAGCTGAGTGTGTTGTTTTGTGTCGTTGTGCTGCAATTAGAAGTTGTTTGCGTGTTCATCAGGTGCTTCAGAACCTCACTGACTCCTTCGCTGAGCAAAGGAGACCAGTGATGACCCTCCTTGCTGCCATAAGACGCCGCCCTGAGCTGAGCCAGGAGCAGGGTGCTCTCAGGACAGCGTGGGACCGTCTGGAAGAGGAGGTCAGGGTCACACTCTCAACCCTCAGCGGGGTTTCAGTCACTTGGTGGTTTTTTTTATTGTTTTTCCTTTTACAAAGCATTTTAGAAAGTAACACAACATGCACATGGGGTGTTTTCTGACACAATATTACAGCAAATTAATTACCAATCAAGTGCATTTTGATATAGAAAAGAAACTTAAACAAAGGAAGGACGTTTCAGGGAAATATTCATTTTCCATTGCTTCCATATGTCATTGAATTTAGATTGCTGGAGCCTCATTGAGACAGTGATTCTTTCCATTACATACACATCGTAAACAATATCATACCATTCATCTACAGATGGGATGTCTGGCTTGAGCCATTTCTTTGTAATTGCTTTGCTAGCAGCTGGACTCAGTATTCCAAATAAATATTTATTTTTCACACTTACATCAGCTGAGTGTACGAGCCCAAAAAGAAGTTCGTCCCATTTAAATGTAATGTTGGTGCCAAATATAGTTACTAGTTCTGAATAAACCTTGCACCAGAAAATATTTATTTGTGGACAGGTCCAGAACAAATGGTAATGATTGGCTTCCTGAGAACGACATAACCTCCAGCAGCTAGAGGATCCTGTATGGTGGCTCTGCTGAGCAGGTGTCATGAAATACCTAATGAGACACTTCCAGCCGAAAGATCTCCATGAGTCTGAGCTTGATATCCTCCACTGAAATTCACAGTATTTATCCAGGTATCTTCTGATAGGCAGCTGTTGGTTTCCCTGTCCCATTTTTGTTTTATATATGTAGTATTCACTATTTTTATTTCCTGCAGGCCTCTATAAAGTCTAGAGATGACCCTAAGCATGGAATCACTTGGTGTTTTGTTTTTTTTTTCATATGTTTTTGATGTTTGTGCATTTGTGAGGGCATTATTCATCATGATGCATTATATAATTAGTGAGGACAAATGAGACGAACATTCGCTCTTGCTCATTCGCTTCCTCTGTCTCTCTCCAGGTGAATTAGACAATATTACAGCGAGGTTTTGTGCTCATACCGGGCTGTGCATGTTGCGTGTCGTTCCTCAGCTGCAGAAATGTAAGGCGGACCTGGACTCCAGCCTTCCTCCTCCTCTGGACTCGGTTGTTGTGTGGCTGCAGCGTGCGGAGGCGGCGCTGACAGAAGACGGAGGAAGAGTGAGGGATCACGCAGATGCTGCCAAAGAAGCAAGAACTCAACAAGACACGCTGAAGGTTCTTCTTATGATGAAACTGCAGAACAAATTTCAGCTTTTCTGTTCTCAAAAATCTAAAATACACTAATAATGAGAATGTTTTCTGTGTTTTCCAGACTTTAATTAAAGAGATGAGCCATTACGTCAATATACTAGACACCTACAACAACATGGATAACTCAGGGAACGTAGCTGTGCCTCTTGAAAAGTTTGATGAGATAAGAAGACGGTACGTGACGTCGCTCAACGTCTGTATCTAACAAATTATTGAATTCCCATATGGACGTATAAAACAATGAAATAATGCTGTAACACTGTCTTTATTTAACAACAGTTTAACTAATATCCGAGTCACCGCCAAGTATCAAGGGATCAAGCTGGAATACCAGGAATCCCGCCACACTGTACTGGATCTCCTGAGCCGCATCAGTGCTAAGGTTCAGACCTGGAAAGCTCCCTGCAGATCCCAGGAGGGAGTATTTGAGCTTCTGCAGGACTGGCATGTACGCATCTGAAAACCTTGTTACACCAGTTCCACGCTAACGGCATTATATTGAACTAACTTTTACAAATTTTGCTTCCTGAAAAATCTGCATTTGCTGTGCAGGAAACTGTGGAACGCCAAGGCCTCCTTTTGATTCTGATGGACGCTCTCCAAAACCTGAAGGAGAAGGCGAACGCTTACACCAGCAAGGCAGCGCTAGGTAAACGAGCTGAATGTGTGTGTGAGAAGAGGCCCGTAGGCACTAAATCCTAGCTCAATCTTTGACCTCCGCACGCTCTTCGCTCCCCAGGTGAGGGTTCCCAGCGTGTTACTCGTCAGGTGAAGGAAGCAGACTGTGAGGCTGAACTGGTCACGCAGGCCGTGGCGGCTGCTAGAGGGACGATGGAGAGAGTGGTGTCTGCGTGGGAGACTTACAACAACTGCCTCACTTCTCTGCAGACATGGCTGGCACAGAAGACAGAATCACACGTCCAGTG
This sequence comes from Chaetodon trifasciatus, assembly GCA_037975065.1. NCBI lineage: Eukaryota > Metazoa > Chordata > Actinopteri > Chaetodontiformes > Chaetodontidae > Chaetodon > Chaetodon trifasciatus. Next base: position 13,636,225 of record JBBMOE010000007.1, on the reverse strand, counting down.
TCCTGCTGCAGGGACGCAGGTGACCTCAGCTAACTCAAAGCCATGCCTTCATGACTCTCGCTGTGAAGTCCAGTGTTTGAAAGCTGCAACAACCAGAGTTTAATGTGCTAATTAATGTGTATCTCCATGCGGTAAATGCAGAACAGAAGCTTCAGATTCACCTTCTTTTTCATCTCCTGGTTTGCTCGCTGTAGGATATGAGCGAGTGGACGTCATGTCAGGCTAAGTTGAACGAGGCGGGGAACTTGCTCATCGAAGTGACAGAATCATCCACCAGCCTCGCTCTGGCCGAGCAGCTCAGCAAGGTCAACATGCAGTGGGCCGAATGCGTGAAGAGGACAATGTTCGTAAGTGTGCATGTTCTCACGGCTCTTCCCACAGTGACGGTCCAGTTACGATTAAATGAATGCAGAGGATTTTAGATGTTCAGAATCTTACAGTGTGATTTATTCTATACTGAATGTGACACAGAAGGTAGCTTCAACAGGACATAAAGATCAGTAAGGGTTGTCAGTCATGAAGCTGCTGTTTCTTAGGAAGTGTCATCGGAGCCCAGCGTTGGTCCCCTGTGTCTTCAAATGGTGCATTCACTGACCCAGGAGGCCAGTCGGCTACTGAGGCAGCCACTGGAGGTGGCCTCAGTGCCACTGAAGGCTAACAGACACAAACTACAGGTGGGCAACGTTACAAATGCACGGATGGGTAAATCCAAATACATAGATTCATTCATTTATTCATTTTCTATACCCCCGATTATCCCTTTCGGGGGGGGGGGGGGGAGCCTATCCCAGCTGTCAACGGGCGAGAGGCGGGGTACACCCTGAGCCGGTCGCCAGCCGACTGCAGGGCCAAATACAGAGATCTGAATTTTAAATCTTTCTGTTTTCTCTCTCTCACTTTATCAGCTCCTCAGTAAAAAGATGGCCGACGTCGATGTTTCATCTCTCAGTTCATCTGCAGACTTTCAAACAAGCCACATAGAGAAACTCCAGCAAACTCTCCCACAGGTACTCAGCTGCATTTCAACAGGCATCATTCCTTCTTCCAGATTTAACTGAAGCCACTCTGAAGCTGGACTTTATTAACATGTTATTGTATTGATATGTTATCCTGTGCACACAGAGCTGCTCTCCTGTGTTGTAGTATGACAAACTAAGCATGGGCTTCAGTGCTAACTGCTTGCATCTGTAAACAGATGCTTGCCGAAGCAGAGAGGACCTGTGAGGAGCTGCAGAGGGCTGCGTCCAGGCTGGAGGGCCGTCTGGCTGAGCTGGACCACTGGAGCACAGAGGCCCTGGACTGTCACCAGCACCTGAAGGAGAAGAAGCACAAAGGACGCTCTGCACTGCAATCTACAGCAAAAGTCAGCAAAACAGAGCTTTGTTCACCCTCTCATTAGGCATTATTTTGTTTTCATATTAAGTTGCAAATGATCTTGGAGTCCTTTTCACAAAATCAAATTGTGAGCGCGGTTAACGTGCAGACTGCAAATGATAGCAGCGTCACAGTTTTAGAGTGGTACAGGTCTCTCACCAATCATAGATCTGAAGTATAGTGTTTGTTTTGATTAGTGAAACACGTCAAAAACAGCAAGATAATTGAACTCATGTTGAAAATTAGAGCTTGCATGCTGCAGAGAAGATGAAACAGGCCCCAGAGTTTATGTTTATGATGCACGTTTTTCCACGTTTGATCTTATGAGCTCCTCGTTGTTCTGTGTTCACACTGTGTTTCCCAGTGAATTCTTGTAAATGATGTGGTTCCTGTAATGTCCAGGAATTTTCAGTTTCATGTTGCCAGATATGCAAAACGTGTGGTGTGTGCACAAACCCACTATGGGCCAAAGGAAATGTTGAAGAAGTGGCATCTCTTCCACATCCCCTGACATTCTGAAATAGTACTAAAACTTGGCTAGATCAGGCCCGTGAGCCACTTACGAGTGCCTTTATGCTGCGAATTCAGTGACAAATGTGAAGCATAAATGTGTCCTGTAAGGTTGTAAAACTGTGCCAGTGTTCCTTCAAAGTAAACACTGCAGCACGGATTATAAAACACTGGCTATATGATCTTTTTTAGGCCCTGGTTTCCAGAGGCGTGCAGCTGGAGAGCCAGGTTGTAACTGAGGGACGGGATCTGCAGGACCTTGTGGTACGAGTGCAGAAAACCTCTCCTCTGCAGCACCTCAGCACTTCTAGCTTGCAGGACAGGATCTCAGAGGCAGTTTGTCACTGCCAGGTGAGTTAAATCAGCCTAAATAACCCCCTCCAGTTCTTTTCTCACATTTTTATGACCCTGTGTGTTTTCTATATGTTTCATATTTTTTAGGAGATTCTTGGAGTGTTTGGCTCGCTTGGGTTTCTGCAGCATGTTGAGGCGGTCCATCAGACACACGGGCGCGCAGAGGCAGGGCTGTTTGTTGTGGCCAAAACCAAAAATGTCGACCAGGTTGAGAGCATTAAGCAGCAGACGTGGGACACAAATCAGACTTCACCTGAGAGTCTACAAAGGACAAGAGAGCTCCAGGATGGACCTAAAAAGCAGCACATGAACACACAGGATGAACCAGCCATTGTTACACCCCACGTCCCAGTCTGCATGCTGATTCGGCCTCCGCGGGAACCAGGACCTCACACTCGCTCCCTTCATGCTCAAAGTGCAGAAGAAGCTAAGTCCGAGCTCATAATTGAGCTGGAGTCAGTTTCTAAATCCCAAACTCAAGTTTCAAGGCCCAGTCACAACGATCAGCTTCGGCCTGCTTTGACCCAATCTCCTGTTGGACCAGAGCATCCAAAAAGTCCAGTTCTGTCTCAACATGTAGCAGAGAAGGAAAGCCCCTCTCCCTCACAAACTCATGTGTCCAGAATAAGAGGGCAACCAAAGACTCTGCAGAGTAATAAAACATCTCCGCAGCCACCAGTGATGGTCCGCAGTGAGGTGCATTCAAAAGCTCAGTCAATGGCGAGGAGCAGACTGGAGAAGGCCAGGTTTCGCCTGCAAGGACGCATCCAGCAAGCCATCAAGTTATTTGGTGGGAGAGACATTTCAGAGTCACAAGCCAAAAGGAAGCAGGTACAATTTTAAGTATTAAATCGTAGAAATAATTATACAGTTTATTCATACTGTGAAGTTTGTATTTGTAACTTTAAAAGTCTTTTAAAGTAGTTTAAAGTACTTTTCCACAGACATTCAAAGTGACTGTAAATCCAGCTTTCTGCCCACTTGTTGCTGATCAGTTGCTTTACGCAGAGCAAATGCTTTTCACGCTGAAACATTCAGACCTTGGAAGCTCAAAATGTAATTTCAGAGTTCGGACACATTCTTTGAAGGTCTGTGGTGTTCCTCGTTGCACTGCCGCCAGTTTTGTCTGTGCATGGTTGTCCAGCTTTACGTCTTTCTGTGCAGAGAGCTTTAAGGATTCTACAGCCTGCCGTCCTCGAGGAGTTCCTGGCTGCAGTGGAGGGTCTGGGGGCCTTTTGCTCTGAGCCCCAACTGCAGGACTTGACGCTCCTCTCTGACACAGTCAGAAAGCAGTGGGAGGTATGACAGGGACTGTGCACAGAAGACTAGACTAGAAAGGGTTCTGTCGTAAAGAAAGGTTTAATTGTGTTTTAAAGCTAGTCTCAAGATTTATGGACTATTTTCAGAAATACACCTAAAGTTTACTGGGTTTCTACACAAATTATAAGAGTTAGAGGAGAAGTTTGACACCAGTCTCGTGTCTGTCTGTCAAAAGTTAACCTCAGCCAGGAGAGAGTTAGCTTAGCTTAGCATAGAGACTGGAAACAGGGGGATGTAACAAGCCTGGTTTGTCCAAAGCACCTCTAAATCTAAAAACTAATTAACACGTTATGTCCTGTTTATTTAATCTGTAAAAAAAACTAAGTATAAAAATGGCGATTTCCAGTCTTCATATTAAATGGACAAGTATGAGTGTGGTGTTGATCTTCTCATCTACCTCTCAGCAACAAAGCAAATAAACATATTTTCCCAAAATGTCAATGCGGTGTCATTTAACTCTTTTACTTACACCACCTTCCTTGTTGAGTTGTCCCACCTGTAACACGCATTCATAACTACAGAGCCCATTTAACTCAGTGTTTTACTGGCTCCCTTCAGCTCTCACAGCTGTAATATACCATGATAACTTGGCACCTGCTTACATATTCCTCACAAACTTTCATTAAACATTTAGCTTTGTGCTTATTTGTGTCAAACTCAGGATGTACGCAGAGAAATGGCCGCCTTTGTTCCCGTCTTATGGTCTAAGATCAGAGAGGGGGAGCAGTGTTTTTCTGTCGCGCAGTGTGAAACACAAACTAACACTCTGCACGAAGCCACTGACCAGACTGACCTTGACGCTTTTCTGCAACAGCAGGTATTTGCATAATAACTCTGTAACATTTGCAATAACATTTCGAATCGTCTTGTGTGTCAAACTGTTTGGAAAACGATCAGATTTCAGTTTCTCAGAAGTTCACGTTTGTCGCAGGCCGCCATGGACGGAGCTGCGTCTGGTGAGGAACGTGTTGAATCGCTGCAGGAACTGTGTGAAACGCTAACACCGAATGAATCCTCCTGCCTGGCAACAGACCAGCTGAGGGAGTCGGATGAAGCACTGGAAGCACAACCCAGTGACACAGACTGGTGAGATAATATAAACAGAGGCGTCAGGAGGTTTGAAATACTAAACATTTAAAGAGGAAGCTGTAAGATCAGCCTCTTTAAAATGGACTTGCACACACGTCTTGTTTGGATTTGCGTTATGACAGAAGTGTATTGTTTGCAATGAACAGGGCCTTGAATTTGCTCTCATGGAGTCTGTAAGCGCTGACAGCTGTTTGGTGCTTGACAACCTAAATTTCAGCTCAGATTTCTGCCACTAACTGGTACATTAAACATTAGGAAGAACGTCAGATTTTAGCTAAAGAGAAATTTTGATTGGCTAAAGTTGGACAGAAATGGAAGAAAGTTTTGTGGTGCTAGAATTTAGTGTGCAGCATCTATACACAGTGAACTGAAGTTTTAACTGAAGCAGACAGCTTATTTATTAACAATCGTCACTGTGTAATCCTTCAAGTCTATTAATCTTAATGAGGAGCCTGTAGGACGGAGCGGTTCTAACTGACTGGCCCCGACGTCCCACTGATGAACACTTCTTAACTCCGCAGGGGGCGGCAGCTCCGGGGAAACGCCCCGCTGGGAGCGACTGGCATGTTGGCCGACAAACAGCCGAGCAACAGTCCCCCGCAGAAACAAAGCGCGGACGGACCACAACAACCCGCGGGCGGCGATGCGTCGGTGCAGCCCGGCGGTGACACCCTCCAGCTACGAGCTCAGGATGTCCCGGGGCAGAGCGGCGATGACCCGACGCGGCGCAGAGGCCGCAGGTCGGGCAAACACCTGAAGCCGTCACTTCGAGCCAAAGAGCAGCTGCTGAAAGCTCGTCTGCTGCACGTCACAGAGAGCAGTCAGCAAACCCAAACTCACATTCAGGTATGAGGAGATTGTTGATTCTCTCAGCTCCGTTGTGAGGGAAACAGCTTCTTGCATTGCTGAACATTTGAAGAACTTCACTTTGTCCATCTGTGAATCAGGTGATGTGAAGTAAAATACAGCTTCCTTGTACTCAGCATAGAGGAGGTTCCAGTGATGATGGACTACTTTTCTATGGATGTAGAACACACTCGCTGCCATTTAGAAATTCCACACTTCAGGTTTATTTGAGAGTACATTTATGTAAACATTGCATTAAAATTGCATTGTGTTTTATAGTTTGTGACTCGGCATGCATTGAAGAAAGGAGGGGAATGTTTACAGTCATAACTTTGATGCACTCTTCTTATTTGAAATCCTCGACCTGCATGTTTCTGCACACTTTTCCTTCTGCAGGATGCTGATGCAGAGTACTTTGCACCTTTGTCTTTGATTTCTTCATGTTTTCTTTACTTAAACGTTTTGTTTATGCAGCTTTGAATGTGAGACGGGTTTTTCTGTGTTAGCGTTCCAGTGAAGTGGTGTGATTTGATTTGTAATATAAAGCAAATTTTTGTTCAATATTAGTTTGTGTATGTTGTTTATGTTAATTACTCCACCTGAATCTCATTTAATCTCATACTTCATACATTGCATTTAAAGTGCACTTTCCTTAAGTCTTCCTGGTCTGAGGAGAACTCCGCCGTTTCATTGGCTGGGGCTGACCTGTACATGACACAGCACCAGCTGCAGGGCTCTAATCCTCAGTAATTGGATAGGCTCGCCGCTCCATCTTTTCCTCTTTTCTTCACCAGGCTGTTACTATGTCACTCTCTCATCTCTCAGGCGGTTGTCAGGGGCAACACTGTGGAGACCAAGCAGGAGGCAGAGTGGACCGTCATCGCAGAGACAGCCACGCCACCGCAGGAAGAGCTCTCCTCAGACCAGGAAGTACTGCAAAGGTGTGGGTTAATATCTCTTTTTTGCATTTCTGTGTGTGTTTGAAGAACTGACTGCATGTGAAATAAAGTTAGACCTGACAGATTAGCACAGTAGAAAATAAACCAGAAGTGAAATTTCTTTGGTTTTAAGGAGAACCTGACAGTGACCGTTTTCTAATTTTTTAAACAAATATTTACATTTTAGCGTGAACTGAGCTCTGTAGCCCTTCAGTCTCAGAATATGTTGTGTTGAAACATGTGAATCTTTCACTGTAGGTACAGAAAGTCCTGCGTGGTATTTCAGTCTCAACTCCAGAAGAACAAGAAACATTTGGAGGAGCTCATCCCAGACCCAGTCTCCATCTCCACCCTGCAGAACCAAGAGCAGCAGCTACAGGCAAGCTGAAGCGTCACTCCACTGCTTTACGTTCATAATCAGGAATCATTAGACACCGTTAGAATTTCATCTTCACATCTTGCTCTTAAGGCAGACTAAGTTGTGGATCTCTTTTGCTTCTCTGCTTCTTGGTGCATTCCTTAAACCTAAAACCACTCCGTCTCTCCTCAGCAGACTTTAAAACAGGAGACAGAGGCACTGTGGTTTGAGTTTGAGCTCCAGTATGCCCAGCTGTCCCAGTGCTCCCATCTGATGACCAGGGAAGAGAAGGGTGGAGTGGAGAGGGACCGGCAGCAGCTGACTCAGCAGTGGAGAGGCCAACAAATGTGTCTACAGCGCAGGTACAGTGCGCCTCTGGGGTTAATCAAGCTATATGTGAGCAACACATCAGTACATCAGTGCCTGACATAATAAGTAGAATAAGTTGCTGGTGGTGGTATTAAATGATCTTTAGCAGCAGATGGAGTTAACTTAAATACACATCATAACAAAATGATTCACATGCCTATGTTTTTCATGTGGTTTGTGTCAGGATGGCATCTCTGGAGACCACTGCAGGCCTGATGGAGTCTGCAGATGACCAGCTGACACTAATCACAGAAAAACTGGACCAGATCCTCAGACAGTCTGTGGACATCTCCTCCTTCACTTTGGCTGATCCTAGACTGATATCTGATTTAAAGGTACATCTATGCTTTTTTTCAGACAATTAACGCCTTGTATCTGACAGTGCCATGCGCAGATATCATTATTAATCCTCCATGCATTACCCAGGAGATGGACGACAGAGTGCTGTCTGAAATGAGAAAGATATCAGACCGAGGCACTGAAGAGGAAAGACAAGGGCTGGACGCCACATCCCCTTCACGCCTCTGCCAGGCTCTCCAAGGCAGTGTCCATCATCTGGAGCAGCTCAGACAGCAGCTGGAGAGGATTCAGTCAGCTGCAGAGGCTCTGGATCACTTCCTGACCACAGTGAGGGAAGTCAAGGCTGAGATCCCAACGCTGCTGGCAAACCAGGACCCCAGCAGACAGCAGAGCGAGGCAGACTGGGGGCAGGAGAGACAGTCTTGGCAGGCAGCAGCGAGGCAGAAGTTGCAGACTGCTGCGGAACAATCTGATGGCGTTGACAGCACTTTAAAGGCGGCGGGGATGACTCTGACCATGGATGGTGCACCAGCGACGTGCCGGGATGTGGTGACATCATTATCCCGGCAAGCTGTGGACGCGGGGAAAGAGCTGATGAGAGCCAGGAAGAGAAAAGACGAGCTGTTTCCACTGGGAAAGGAGCAAATCCAGCAGGATGAAGAGCTGAACCCTACAGAGGTGTGTCAGTCAAAGGCTGGGGATGACTCACCACAGCAGGAGCACCCCACTCCAAAGGGGATGGAAGAGGAGGCAGGGGTGGAGGCCAAAAGGAGCAGGCTGGAAGGAGATAATGATACACAGAGGGAGGAGGAGCACAAGGCTCAAACATGGAAGTCTGAAGGGGACGTCCGAGAAGCCAAAGGCCAGAGAAGAAGAAGAGGCAGCCAGGTTAAGAAAGAGGGCGAAGAGAAGGAGAGTGTTGTCCAGAGGAGAGTCGCCGTGTTAGGCACCATGAAGGAGATACAGGGAGCAGCTGAGCAGCTGGAGTTGCAGGAGCCCACCCTGCCTGCTCTGCAGCAGAGGTACAGCACTGATCTGGGTTCTTAGTGTCCGTTATCCCCTCCTGGGATTCCTGATTGGTCACAGTTTACTACATGAGGTCAATGAAGACTGCATAATGTAACTATCTTATCACAGAGTGGAACATGATCCACACACTGTTTGCATTTAAACAGCACAGTTTAGAGTTCAGTCCATCATATTAAACCCATGAATCTCACTCAGTTTCCTTCCAAAGCATATTTCTATACATTATGTCTCATACACACAGCAAATGCATGTCTGCATCTGCTTTCTGCAGCACTTCATTGCAGCTTCTCTAAGGTTTTCTAAGTGTGCTATAACAATAATAAGCTTAATATCAATAATCTCCGTTCATGCGTCCCCTCATCCTGTGACGACTGTGTCATCCGCTGCAGGACTCGTGCCTTGACTGAGCTGGACAGTCGTCTTGCCGGCCACCTCGCTGAGCTGCAGAACATGCAAGATGCATCTTCAGCGTCAGGAATCCCTGATATGAGTCAAACCAGAGAGGTGCAGGAAGTCTGGGAGGAGGCGGCAAAAGCTGTGGCCGAGCGGTAAACAGAGCACTTTTACTCCTTCTTGATTCTGTTAGGCTGTGAGTCCTACTCCTTTGCTGAGTGTGTGTGCGTTGTGTTGTGGATCACACACAGGCTGGAGCGGTGTGGCGTCCTCACAGAGCTGCTGAAGAGGTTTCAGAGCATTCGTGGTGAGCTGAGTGGGACGCTGCAGAGGGCAGAAAGCACCATCAGTGAACAAGCCTCCTACATGGGCAAAGACAACCTGCACAGACTGAACACCAAGGTATAACACGCTGTGTAATGAAGGTGATGAAGGACTACAACACAGAGCAAATCTGAGTCCTCTGGAGGTTCCCTGTAGATCATTGGCTCCGTGTGTGTGTGTGTGTGTGTGTGTGTGTGTGTGTGTGTGTGTGTGTGTGTGTGTGTGTGTGTGTGTGTGTGTGTGTGTGGTTCTCCAGGTCCAGGAAACAAAAGCAGAGCTGAACGGCCTCGGGGACGCCATAGAGGAGGTCCGCAGTGTCTGCAGACAGCTTCACACTCACCTACGTCAGATCCCAGGATGCACCGTCATCCCGTTTGAGGGTGAAGCGGATGCTCTCATGGACCGCTGGCTGGACGTGAGTTTTCAAAAGTTTTGACTCCCAGTTATTTACCAAACTTTATACATATGTTTTTATTGTTTCCTGACTCTGTGGTACTCTATATTTTAATTACTTCAAAGATCTGGTCAGTTGATTTTTTGTTGTTTTGAGGATGAGCCAATACAGAATTTTCATTTTTATCGTTGTGTCACAGAGCATGTTAGTATTGCATTGCATTTTTATGTGTTTTTATGGATTTTAAGACTTTCTTAGTAAGTGTGCAAGTACTATTTGTTTGTTCTTTTGTGTTATTTCTTTGCGTTATCACTGCAAATGTCTAATTTCTAAGGTCTCATGTTGAGTTGGGTTGTGTGCTGAAAGATGGGAGCTACAGTAGCATTCATCGTAACTCCAAATCTTGCAGATATCAGAAAGAACAGATTCCCACATTGAAAACATACACCGTGGCCTGACTCTGTGGGATGGGGTCCTCCAGCTGGGAGCAGAGGTGGAGAGCTGGACTGCCGATAAACTGGCAGTATTTGCTCAGTCTCCGTCCTTTCAGACAGAGGAAGACATCGGGACCCTGCAGGTAAAAACCGTCGTCCTGTTTCATCTGTAATGCACAGGTTCACACCTGTCTGGGCCGTGTTATGGGACTTTAAATGTTCTCTAGATCTCTACTTTAAACAGTCATATCCTCCAACTGTCTTTAGAATGAGATTGCGGCCCAGGAGGAGAATATGGAGCGTTTCCACCGGAGAGCCGCTGAGATTCAGACGCTGCTTCAAAGCACAGAGCCTCCTCTGGAGCTGCAGGTACAGCGTGTGGTTTAGTTTTCTGTTAGGGAAGTTTCAGACTGAACCAAAGCTGCTAGAATGGACAGATACAGACATAATGTTGAGTTCAGCTTTTCAGTTATATAACCCTGTTTACAGCTATCAGGAGACATGTTATTTTTACAGGTTTTGGCACCTTGCTGCAGTACATTTTGGCTGACTTTTGAGGCATTTAAATAGAACTTTGTTATTTGCAGTTCACAGTGTAGAGGCCCAAAACAGCCCCGGTATCCTGTCAGTGGTGGGTCAGATGGGCTGACAACAGGCTGTTGATTGATTTGTTTCGTTTAGGTTGTGGAGACCCAGATGAGGAAGAAGATAGAGCAGCTGAGGGAGCTCATGTCTGAAGCTGAGGATGTTTACAGGCAGATGGTGGCTGCTAAGGGACAAATTACTGCCAGGATGGCTGAATGCTTTAACTCCCTCCAGAAGATTCAGGACTCCCTTCTCACCCTAAGTGGCTTAGATGTTGCATCAGTACTTGCAAAACTTAAGGTGAGTGCTTAAAAGAGATAGATTTGTGTTCAGAGATGCATATAAAATGAATCTGGATCAACCTGAATCATGAAGAGAAGCTGAAACATGGAAGGGCTTTTTATCCTGCCTCATTTAGACACTGTGCATTGGGTTGATTTGCTTGTATTTTGGTGTCAGGTTGGGAAACAGGTGAGAAATCTTTACACAGGAAGTGAAGCCGGACTCATCGCTGTTGCTGTGATTTCCCTTTTTCCTGATGTCTCGGTTGTGAAGTCTCAAGTTCCAAATGCAAAATATTCACCAACATGAAGGAAACGCAAAGAACAGCAAACATTATTCTAGTTTAAACACGCAGAAGTTTGTGGTCCAATCAGCAGCAGAGTCAGACGTGGACTCTACCACATCACGGGGGGGGGGGGGCTGTCTCTGTACGACCTTCAAACTGTAAAACAACAACACACAACAACAGTAGCTACAGTCTCATTATCAGACAGCATCTTCCTAAATAACCTGAACATTTTGAGCACTTTAAATAGAAAAAATAACCCAAACACCAGCTTAAAGTGGAAAATAAAAAACACCCCTCGCTGTGTGAGCACTTGGTTCCTTCTGGAACTTTTAATTCGGTGTTTGTACAATATGGCGCCTCTTTTTTGTTTGTTTTTTTTTACCTGAACGACCAGGAGAGAGGAGATGAGACGTGACAGCAGAGGTGAGTGTGACTGAGCAAAGACATTGTGTTTTTATTTGTCCAACAAACATGAAATCATTCATCTAAGTTATTTGTGTCAGTCGGTCCCCACAGTGAAAAGCTAGCTTAACAAATTAGCCAAACACACAGATTGTGTTGCTCCTCCAGGCCCTCAGTTAGCACTGCTCAGTGGTTGCTAGTGTCTGCAAAACCACCACCAACAGCAGCAGTGCACATGTAGACAGGGCAAAATTTAGTAAAGTGGATTAAACCACCTGCAGTTTGTGCATTTATTTCTGACTCATTTTTGCAAGTTGTCATATTTCAGTAAAGTAAGTAAATATATGTAATGTTATACAGTACAAACAATTTCCAAGAACAAAGAAGAGATTTAATGCTCAAATCATGAAAGTGAAGCCACTGGAATTGGTCTTCGAGCCTTAATGTGGTCTTTAGTGTCAGCCATGTTTGAGTCCAGTTTCCTGTTGATGGAGGCCTCTTACTGGAGAACATTTCTATAATGACAACAGCTGTGCAGTAGTTCAATGCCGCTCCTCCACTCTAAAATGTTAATCACAGAATGACTTATTCTCCTCTGCAGGATCTACTTTTTGAGCTCCAGACGCAGGATGAGCAGGCGGAGAGTCTGCTGGAGGATCTGCGCGTTATGGCCTCCATAGCGGGTTCGTCCGGTCTACAGAGTCTGTCTGCGGACGGGATTCAGCTGCAGGATAAAGTCAGAAACTCCCATCAGCTCTTCTCTGAGGTGGAGGAACAGACTGAGAGGAATATCCAGGCTCTCGACAGGTAGCACACATCACGCTTAGACGCGTGCAAACACACGGCAACATCATGTGCAAAATGCACACAGTAAGAGCCCGAGAGAGCTCCTTTGCTGATCATTTTCACGGCGTGTTTGTGTTGTTTGTTGTTGTTAGACTAAATATTGTGGCTGAATATATGTGTATAATCATTTTAAATATCTGCTATTTCAGTGTTTAGTCTGATTCTAAATTATCTTCTGCTTTTTAAGGGTGGTTTCAGGAAATCAAGACAACAAAATGTACAGTCTGTGAAGGCAGAACACGACGTCTAAACAAAAATCTGCTTTTGGTGTGCCGAGCGTTCAGATTCACAGCTCTATAAATCTACACCACTGCTTGATTTAAAGGAAAACATTGGTGATATTCTGTATTTTTGTTTTTGGCAATAGATCCCATGAAAAGACAGCAGTGGAGCTCTATGCCACAAAGGAGTATATGAGACTAGGAAAGACTTGTTAGTAGCATGAATTCATTGTTGCTTTTGGTCTTTTCATGGGATTCGTTGACAACAAGGAACATGCAGAATATCACCAGACTTGTTCTTCAAACAGCCTCTGAGTGCAAACAGACAGCTGGCCAGTTTAACTAGTTTTCAGCACTCTGTCTTGTATTCTGCACCAGAACCATTTTCTCTCAGTGTATTCTCTGTTCTGCATGTATGTGTGTTGTAGGCTGCAAAGAGAGAGCGAGCATTTGGAACGATGGCTGCGAGCCGCTGAGGAAAAGGCAGCAAAGGAGGAGGACCTTCATCTCCTGCGAGAGGAAGCACTTCAACAAAGGTGAGCTGCTTTCAGATTTCAGCTCCATGTGGAAATCAGTAAATCTTACAGAGGTCAAGACTCTACACTTATTTATGAGCTGCTATCAGGCAGCATGCAGGGGATAGATTCTGTATGTTTAGTTTAAAGTGGGCTACAGCTGATATTCTCACTGAATAACAGTAATATATTCCAAAATATTGAAAAAGAAAAGGATGAGGGAGATGCAAATGTATTCAGTTAGACCCAGAAGATCATAGAAAGCAGTAATTAAAATCTGTGGGATTCAGGGAGAGTAAAGATGTCTGCAGTACGTCGTTTAATCAAGCAAACCAAAGGCTGGAAACTGTAGATCGAGATATAATCAATGACACAACTTATTTATCCCAGTTGTTTTTCACATGAATGGTTTAACCCTGATTAAACACCCTGTTAAGAGAGATGATGGTGCTAAAGCTAAACTCAATGTTTAAAATGAAACTGTAGATGAATTTCCTGTTTTATTGTCTTCTCATGCACGCTGACGAAGCTGCAGACTGTGACAGCTTTCAGCCTTCTCTACTCATTTAACACGCTGGTTCATCCTTGGTAACCTGACAAAGACAAAGCTCAGTTTCAGTCCCCTTCACAAACATTTAAAGTGTGAACAAGGTCTAACTGCCCGTGTTTTTCCCCTGCAGGCTGCGGACGGAGACCCTCGAGCAGCTCGTGTCTGCCTTACAAAGCAGCACATTTCAGCAGTCCGCTCTGGTGGAAGAGAGCTGCAAACTGCTGCAACGATACGACAACCTTCAAACCAACATACTGCGCAGCTCTAAGGAGAGGAGGAGCCCTCTGAGCAGGGGCGTCGAGGTGATTCAGACCATGTCAAAGTCCCCTCTGTCCTGGGTCGCTGACCTGAGACCAGCTGCTGACTCTCCACTTGGTGAAGGCCTCGATATCCAGAGACCTCAGAGTGCTCGAGTAAGAAAACATGCTCAGTTTCTCTTCATATCTGGGAAACTATATTCTGTTCATATTATTTACCTGACAGCTTAAGTGACTGGACACTTTAGAAATTAAATTCTTGCATTCAAAACAGGTGCTGAGCTTTTAAGATGTGATGTTTTGTTATAGATGAAACTACCCAACAGTAAATACAAGTGCAGAGAACAGATGAGGTTTGGACTGTTGGTTGAGCTAAACAAACATCATGAAGGTCACTTTGGGTGACTGTGATGACATTTTTTTTTTAGAATTTCTACAAAGCAAACAATCCTCAATGGAGAAAATGATTAATCCATAATAAAAAATAATCATTAGTTCAAAACGAGCTCCACCTCAACCAGCTGCAACAGTAATAATCCAGTGATGTAATATATAATAGTACAACAGTCACTGGGTACATTTCTCTGCATTGAGTAATTTTACTTTAATTTTCCTGATTAGTCTTAAATACTTTAATAACCTTTTAGTGCAGGGCTTTTACTGGTAGCAGAGTGTTTTCACAGTGTGGTATTAGCGCTTAAGTACAGGATCTGCAGTCTTTCTCCTGCGCTCTTCAAATGTCAGTTGTCACAGTGGTGTGTATTGTCGCACGAGGGTGTGGTCACAGATCTGTTGTTTCTCTCCGTCTCCATTTGTTTCTACTTGTTCTACAACAAGGAGTGTCCATTTGTTGCTGCTGAGAACATCTCGGAATGGCAGATTTGTGTGCACAGATCAAAAAACGGCCGCACGCTCATCACGCCGTGCGGTGACGGTCCGCTGCGTAAAGAGTTAAAACTGATCTGTGAAAATGTTTGCTCAGGCAACGGCAGAGGGCGAGGCCGGCCTTGAAGAGCTCAGGGTTACTGGGAACGGTCTGAGCCACAGACCGTGTGATGGAGACGAGCTGAAACGGGACATTCAGGAAGCAGAGGACCAGCAGAGGGACCGTCTCCAGTCAGTTCAGCCTCATCACGGGTGAGTGCAGCCAGCGTAAGACTTTCCCTCACTGATGAGCAATAAAACAAACTGTTTTAGCTTAATTAAAGGTTGAAGGACAGTTTTTAGGTTTGGAAATGCAGATTTTTCTAGAGTCAGTTGGAAGAAAAGAAGAGGAAGAAGAAAGAAGAAACTGTACTTTATCACACACATTACATGCCCACACTACATGTACATGCCATGCTTCGTGAAATTAATTCTTCGCATTTGACCCATCCATGGTCCGTCGTTCCTCCGTGGCAGACCAGGAGCGGAGGGCTGCCGGCCGACAGTGGCGTCTGTCTGTCACCATTGGTCAGGTGGTGATCTTCTTGCATGTTTTTAGTGGGGGTTATTTAAGGAGGAAACCCCGGGTGAACACGGGGAGAACATGTAAACTCCACACAGAAAGGCCCCTTTTTTTCCTCAAGCAGCAGGCTCTGAAGGCACCAGCACCCACAGCGGGATTCGAACCCTAGACCCTCTAGCTGTGAGGTGACAGTGTTGCCACTTGTGCCACCGTGCTACCAAAGTGCCTTAACCCTTTGCAGTCCAGGGTATAGTTGGCCGTTATTGACTACTTTTGATTTTACCCTTATATTTCACCTTAAAAACTGTTTACCTTGCATTGCTTGGTATCATTGTTTTCAGCACAACCTCACATGTGTGGATTTCCAGTTATTTTTCCATTTTGACATACTATATTAACACAGTGGACCTAAAATCACACAGAAAACATAAAATCCGAGTAGAAAAAAGTTTTATTTTTTACTGTGAAAACCACAAATATGTTTAATGAACCATTTTTAGAACTTAGAATGCAAAAATAAATAGCAAACTTCAAAATCTTGCTCCCTCAGCTCCGTCCAGCTCGAAGAAGAGCTCCCCCGCCCTCTCCACGTTCATCCATCGCCTCATCGTCACTGTTTTCTCACACATAACAAAAAAACGACGGCACTACACACTAAACACACGCCACTACATGTTACACTACACAACTACACACTAACGAAACACTCAAAACACGCTAAATGTCACAAATCACTCAATTCTCAAAACTAACTATCGCTCTATCACTATTTCTCGCTCCCCTATCGCCGCCGTAACTCCCCACAACTTTCCCTTTCACTTTCACTTTCGTTACACTCCCATAAACTTTCATTACAGCTCCGTTTTTCTGTTTCTGCGACGAAAATATGCAGGAAAAAGTATGTTGACTCTGCGAGGCTGCGTCTTGCGGCTCCGTCGTGTTAAATGTGATTTTGACGCGCCGGCGCGTCAAGGGACTCCACAAGGTTAAGTTGAGCCGTGTTTTGATGTTACATGAGTTTTCACCTTTCACTAGGCCCTGCAGTGCGTGCCCCCCACACTTTTCAGCCCCTCCCTACAAACAAAATCCCACCGTGTTTCCTTTCTGCGTCTCGAGAGTTCACTTCCAGGCCCTCACTCTCAACGGCTGCTGCTCGACACTTCAGCAGGCTACAGAGGAGTGAAAGTGAAGCTATACCTGGAGTTAAAAAGTACATCCTGGCTCCTTGTCTGTCCGTCTGCTCAGATTTTGGGGAGATGGAAGCTCATCATAAATTGCTCCTAGCGTGAATCTAATCCTGCCCGCTTCCAGTTTCCTCCCGTCTGCACTTTCCCAACTCTTGTCTCTGAAATTCCTCTCCAACCAGTTTCCTCCTGCCCACTGCTGCTGCTCTGCTCCATGTAGGCCTCTCTTACACTCAGTCCAAACCCCCCAAGCCCACGCTGTAGCTGCCCTACAGTACACCAATGTCTAAGTGCTGCCTGAGCTTGTAAAACTGCCTCCCTTGTGTTCCACCTTCTCCCTGCTGAGACTACTGGCTCTGAACTTCACGCTGCTACATCCTTAAACCCCACCAGCATCATCTGCAGCCTCGCTTTTGCACATTTACATTCCAAAATCCCTTTTCCATATAAGACCACAATGCTGAGGCGGCGTGGGGCTCCCAGCCAACATCGAATGTAAGAGCCAATCATTCTCTCAGCTGCTGTATCTTTGAAGTAGGTGCATCGTACACTGTCAGGGTCCACAGCAAACATGGCAGCTGACCAGACTGCTGTACCACTACCTGCTGTCTCCGTCCTTATCACACCACCCGCCTAAACATTTAACTCGCTCCTCTCACACTGTTGAATTGCCTCCTCATCCATATAAAAGCAAACCCTTTACAATTGAAATAGTCCTTGATTTCTCTGGGGCTTTCTCTGTCATACATGTACTCCATGCATGTTGTCTTGGTGCTTCAGTGTTCTGCAAGCTGATCAGGAGCCCACCTCCAGCTCCTACCTGGCCCACAGACAGGAGGCCTGCCACAGAGTGGAGGAGCTGCAGAACACAACCACCCAGCTCCCCGCTGCACTCCCCTGGCCCGACACGGCTGAGCGCAGCCAAATCAGCCTTGGATCCAGTCGACTGCAGGATGAGGCCGAATCCCTGCAATTAACTGTAACCAGCCAGGCTGAACAGAGGAGGGAGCCGGCTGAGCGAACCAGCGACGCCATCTGCAAAGACTCCTCCTCGGATGAGCTGGAGAGCCGCTGGTCATCGCTGATGGCAGAGCTGAAGGTAAAACTTCGTGTTCTGCTGATAGTCATGGTTTAACACAGCTGAAATAATCACCATAAGAATAAACAAGTGATTGCCAAGTGATTGATAACAGGTGAAATAATTAGCTAAAAGTAAAATATGAACTTGGTTAACATGGTTTCAGTGATGAGGATGTGCATATCCTGGACTGAGAAGACAGGTGGTTTGAAGAGAGAGTCAAGGAGGCCGTCTGTGTCAAAGTGGAGCAGGCCTCACTAAACTGAGGAGGGGGTTTAAGGCTGTACCTGTGCTATAACTATATATATATATATGGCAGGTTGGGTCGATGAAGGGACACTTTAACGAGAATGCCTGGTTCGATATAATTACAATGAATGTGAAACGAAAAGCCGTCTGACAGTGACTCTGTGTTCCTGACTGTCCACAGGCTGTGTGTTCCCGCCTCGAGGAAGGTGTGTGTAATGAGGAACAATTTGGCAACTCACTGCAGGTCTGCCCCCATAAATTGACATCCCTGCAGGAAAGGATGTCAGCCTGTCAAGCCCAGAAAGAAAGCTCACCTGGACTGACCACAGATCTACCAGCTCTGCAGGTCAGGTCCATTAAGTAGACTGACCCGCTGAATCATGGACAAGATCTCCTACAGTTTTTGTTTCATATTCATTCTGCAACGCTATGAAGGAGATTGTCCTAACATTCAGCCACCTGTATTGTCTTTCTGCATGTTGTTTATCTGTCATTCTCTCCACTTTTCAGGCTTTGCTACAAGAAGCAACAAACATAGAAAAAGACATTTTACAGACTGTAACACTCAAGGACTCCATCACAGCCAGTTCCACGATGGAGGCCCGGGCCAGCCTCTCCCAGCACGTCAGCAGCCACCAAAACCACCAGAGGGCACTGGAGAGCAGACGAAATCTGGCACCGCTCACAGAAAACGGCAACCAGAGAGCTCAACAAGTGGAGGAAGAGGTCTCCTTTGTTCAGACGGCACTGAACGACGTGGCTCAAACTTTGGGCAGTCTGTGTGAGAACTGTGAAGCGTTGCCTGACGTCAGCCAGCTCAAACAGGGATGGAACACAATACAGGTATTGTTAAAGATCCTGGAAAATGTCGCTTTATCCCTTAGTAAGTTCATGGATTTGCCCTTCTGTCCGCACACCTATGATAAACACACTCACACAGGAGACAGTATCATCAGAGGGATTTATCTCTCGCTCTCAGGATTGTGATGCCAGGCTGACAGATTTGGGGTCAAGAGTTAACGACCTGCAGAAGACCGCAGAGCCGAGCATCGCTCAAGGAGCGCTACCCGCAGGTGTCGTTTCGACTGTTGATGCAGTTGCTAAAGACCTCGACAGGTACTTCGCCTCATTCTCATTTCAAAACAGAAAAGTCGCATTCAAACTGATTAATCATCCAAATGTCTCTCTCTCTTGCTGCAGCCTCTGGTCCATTTTCCTACAAAAGAAGCAGAAATGTGCCGAAAACACTGCGAACAGGGTGAGACAGGTCATCAGCCGGCTGCACAAGTGGAGCCAAGCAGCACGAGCCGAACCATCATCACCCAGCCAGGTAAAATACACCAATGTGTCCACACATGTGTCCGCTAATCCACTGATTCAAACTCAAAATATCAACGAATATCCACTCTTATGTAACAAGCTTAAAGCCAAAAGGTAAGTGTGCTTGAGTTGAACCGGCCCTCGATGACGTTTTCTGTTGCCTCATACTTGTGGAACATAAGTTCAGGACAGTGAGTATCTGCCATGACTGCAGTAAACCTCAATCCAACACCGTTTCACCTGCACTTTGTGTTAAATATCAAGACCATTACCTTTTGCTATCTGTCAAAAAAACTCAGCAGTACTTATTTCCTTAAGCGGTTCTTAAAATGCCACAGTTCCATCCCTTAAATCACACTTTGAGGGGAAGGAGTGAACATTGAAGTCCTCACAGGGAGCTTGTGGCTGAATTTCATGAAGATTTGCTCTTTGGGTTCACAAACGATCAGAAACATGTTGTGACTAATCAGTCTTACATCTTAGTTAACTCAACAGTGCTGATCCAGTCTTCTTACTGATGGTCTTTTGTTTGTTCAAGTGCAGTAATTACACTGACGTCTATGAAATAATTGTTAATTATTATTGGTAGGTGAAGGGACTCATAACTGGCTGCTATGTGTTGTGTAGCTCAACTACTACCGGATTGACCTCTATAACATCGTGTACAGACGTTCATAGAGGCCACAGGATGAACCCTTATGACTTTGATGATCCCTTGATTTTTCCTCTAGCACCACCAGCAGATCAGAATATTCACTTGTCCTGTGAGATATCTCTGCATTTGCTGGTTTGGTGAAAAAGTTTTTGTCAAGCTCTTTTTTTGACTTCATGTATTTGTGCTCTCGCAGGCGGCTCTGGACGAGGGTTTGTGGCTTCAACGAGCTCTTCGTGAAGAACTCTCAGAACGAGACTTTCTGCTAAACTGTCTGGGAACAGAAGCGACGGAGAACCTGGAGAAAAGTGCTTCAGATGCACTCAGTGAAAGCACTCCTGCACTTGAAACCTTCGCTGAATGCCTGGTGAGTTGTACTTGTATCGTACCGTTCAGTGTAATAATGATGATGATGATAAAAGGATTTTGTGGTTGATGTTTTTATTAAATTTAACAGGTTTCACAGGTCAGTCATGATCATTGTGACGGAGATGTTGAAGAAAACGCTTCACATTTAGCTTCACCTGATAAAACTACGGCCGTGTGTCTCCCTGCGTCTCCTCCACTTTTTGCAACAGACATCATGGAAAACTCTGAAAGTGATCAAAAAGGCCAAATTAACCTTAAAGGCACTCTGGAAACAGTCAAAGATGATGCCTTTGACCCTCGTCAGTTCCCATGTGCAGAGATCCCTGATGTTTTCAGCTCAAAAACACAAGAAGAATCCAAGCAGTTAACACCAGTTCCTCCAAAAATAAGCCGAGGTATGAGCCCAGATAAAGTGTTCACGATAGTGCTGGACGTGGAGCCGCCTGGGTTTCAGCCGCAGCACCTGCAGCAAAGGGAAAAGGTTGGAGGCAACAGTCAAGATCTCCCCACATGTTCACAGGGAGCAGAGCTCTGTGATGCAAAGCTCACAGAAGTTTCGAGTTTAGTCTTTCCTGAGAAGAAATCTGGACTTTGTACAACATTAATCCACCCTGAGTCAGGTGAGACGGACCTGAAAATCCATGGTGTGAAGAGTCTTGCATTAAATGAGTCTCGAGTGGCGGACTCACTGCCAGAAAACCCTCTGGCGTTAGTAAGTACTGAATTAGAGGAGGTAAAATCTACAAGTGCCAAATTATCATGCAAAGAAAAGTCAGAAGCCCGTGAATTAATGCACAATGGCGTGTTGAGTTCCTCTAAATCCTGCACCAGTGTTGTTGACTGGCAGCTCACCGGTGCACGTGCAGCAGAAACGGCATGTCCGGCTGTCAAACAAGAGCTGAC
The DNA here is from genome assembly GCA_037975065.1 of Chaetodon trifasciatus. Lineage (NCBI taxonomy): Eukaryota > Metazoa > Chordata > Actinopteri > Chaetodontiformes > Chaetodontidae > Chaetodon > Chaetodon trifasciatus. The sequence goes on along the minus strand of JBBMOE010000007.1, from coordinate 13,615,044 downwards.
AGGTCGCTGTGACGGCGGAGAGCAAACAATGAGCTCAGTCTTGTTCTCCGTGGAGGGAGATGCCTCGACCGAACCACAAATACCTGCCAGTGACAATAAACAGCTGACTGATGCCGACACGGCGCGGAGCGCAGGCACGGGGCAGTCCGAGATGGCAGAGGGAGAAAACACAGAAGAAGCAAGCGACCCTGAAAGCACCGGACTTTCAAAAGTGCCAGAAGGACGAGACAAAGCTACGCTGCCAGTCCAAGGAAGCGGATCAGTGGAGGACACACAGGTAGATGTTACTTTGTGGCTTCTGACCCCTCGAAAGAAAACAATGTCTACAGCTAGTGAACATATTTTTGCTTGTTCTATTTGAGTAGTTTTACAAGGCCTGCAGAGGTCAAATTATCCAGTAAAACTCCCAAGAATTAGAGGAAAATCTGAAAATATATCCTCTCAATCATCACCAATTTACCTTGTTACCCCATCAGGTGCGAAACTATGATGTGTTTTTAAGTATTTTGGGCACATTTTAGCAAACACTACTAGAGCTGATAGGACATGAAAAGGCGCAGAGACAGTGGGAGGACATGCAGCAAAGGTCCGAGCTGGACTCAGATGAGGTCCACCTCGGCCACCAGGATGTCTCATAAAAGATCCTGATATGCAGGATGACGTAATAAAATGCTGAAAAATGGCTGCTCTCCATCTTTTGCAATCATTACGGCCTAATTAAACTAAAAGTTTTACCTGAATTTGAACAGCGGGGCAGATGTTTATCACTCCTGTCCAAGCTAAATCCACAGTCCTCGGTTTCCTAAGTTCCACTTATTAAATGGCCTTTTTTGACATTTGCAAACCATTCCTCTTCTCTTACCTTCCAACCCAGAGAGGTTGAATGTTCATGTGTAACTTGTGTGTATTTCTGACATTTTGCAAGTGTTATTTTACTCTAAATTGCCTTTCAGTATATTTATTCCCCCCGCCATTTGGCATTTGAATGTCCTAACATTTTCCAAAGACCAGTCATACAGTTCAGCAGTCATGTTTTCGTGGAACATTCTTCATCCAGGAGAAAAAAAGTGTTCCTCTCATGACAAAGGGACGAAATCCATCTTGCATATTGCCTTGTTTACTGCTCAGAATGGATTTTAAACTGCATATCACAGCACAAAGTGATGCAATAAAGTACGCTAGAAGACACAAATTTGCATGTTGAACAGTGAAAACAAGCCGAAGTAATATCCTCCAATGTTTGACCCTCAGGTGCAGGAAGGGAAAAAAAAAAAAACATATTAACACCATTTCAGAAAAGATCCCTCGTCAGCTGAGTCTGCTGTAGCTCCTCCCAAGACACGAAGGATGAAATGAACGCAGAAAATGCAAAAATAAAGACGATGAGGCAGAAATATGAGTCTACAGACAGCAAGGCTTTCACTGACATCCAGAAAAATCAAGTCAATACCTGCAGCCACTGCCAGGAGGAAGAAATGAAAGCGTGAGCGAGTTTCCTGAAAGAGAGGAAAGAAGTGCTGTTAGTACTTTGCTGCTGTTAACACTGTTTGCTTCTGCCTGGTGACAAATATCTGCAGGGACGGCGCAGTGCAGTACCTCGCCAGCACCCTTTACTTTGGCACTTATATCATCTGAAAACCAACCTCTACGTGCCGCCTAACAGAAGAATGTGTTCATGTCGAGCTCTTCAGTTTCTAGATTTGTCTGATCGTACAAGCCACAATCCTCAAAGGAAGCGAGCAACTTCTCCAAAGGTAACCTGTCATTATTGTGAGTAATGACAGCGTACCTTCTCCCTGTAAACGACACTCCCCTAAAATGTTCCTCCGAATACCAAAATATTCCTGTTAAAGAAGCCGCTGACTGGCTTTCTGGCTTTTTTGAGTATTTTTGAGAAGTTGATCATGAATCAGAGGACAGCTGCAATAAATGAAGAATTAAAAAGTATAAGATTAGAGATATTTGGGTGCACTTGTTCTGTTATTCGAATGTATGAGATGTTATACACTAATGCTAAAACTTCAGCATCTGAATGTTTGCACCCCCCCATCCCCCTTTTCCAAATACCAGACTTGCTGTGTTAACAGTATAAAATACAGAGTTCAAAATACAGAATTCACATAGCCGGACATAAAGGGGAAAAAAAGGTGTACAGTACTACGTCATCTGTCCCCATACTCTTCAACAAACAATACGAAAGGCTGCCAAGTATTGTAGAATTTCCTAGTAGACCCCCTGATTGTGTACCTGATCTTCTCCAACTTGATATGGTACATGACTTCCCTAATCCAGTGACTGTATGTTGGAGGTGTTGGGTCTTTCCATTTCAATAAAATCAGTCTCCTGACTCGCAGAGAACAGAAAGCCAGCATAGTTCTTTCCCCCACCTCAGGACGGGAACCCATTTGAGCTACGCCAAAAAGCGCAATAAGCCCTTTCCCAAAAATCCTAGAAAAGGTCTCAAAGATGGACTGCCAGAAAGCGCAAAGCTTCGGACACGTCCAGAACATGTGTAGGAGAGCGGCTGGATCCCGTCCGCATCGATCACATGCGGGGTCGATGTCAGCTTTGATCTTAGAAAGTCTAACTTTAGACCAATGCAGCCGGTGTACGATTTTGAGCTGAATCACAGCATGTATGAGACAAACGGGAGAGGAGAAGACTCCCTGTATTATTTTGTGCCAAGTATCATCTGTGATTGGTTCATTTAAATCTGTCTCCCATTTATTTTAAAGGCGGTCCAAAGGCGTCAAGTCATGAGAATACAGTATTTCGTATATTAGTCTGTTTTCTAACTAGTTTACAATCAAAAATTGAGTCTGACAAGTTGGAGGACATAAAGGAAAACATTTAGAGATTACAAAATTCCGAAACTGCAAATATCGATAAAAATGTGATTTGGGAATAAGATATTTTTGTACCAATTGTTCAAAGGAAGCAAAATTGCCATCAATGTACAGATCAGACAGTGAAACCATACCTCTTCTGGACCACCTATCAAAGATCTCATCTATTAATAATCGGATAAACATATGATTTTTTTGCAATTGGTGTAGCCTGATCTGTAAGTGAAAAGGATCTTCTAAACTCGTTCCAGGTCCTGACTGAGTGTAAAAGAACCGGGTTAGAAAGAAGTATTTGTAAGTCAAACTTGACCTGAACAGTAAAAGTCATTCTTCCTTGTACTGTTTTTTTTCCAACAGCCAATCAGATTCCTCAAATCCTCCACACGCTCCACCTGCACCCTGCGACAAGACACACCTTTGCTCATGTCTCAAATATGTCAAAAGCCTCCTCCCCCGTTCGCAGTCCAGTAGCTCAGCAGCTCATGTCATGTTTTGGTGTTTCCCTGTCTAACCACATCGTAACAGATCAATTATTTCTCTAAAGAGTAAAGGAGGCTGCCCTCTGTGGACGAATAGGCTCGAGTCCTTCCTTCCCTCGGGGCAGACTGCTCCCTACTCGGGCACATTCTTCTGCTAACTGCACTGACTCGCCAGGCTGCCATGAACTTAGTACTTCACCAGCATGGAGCAGGGAAAGAACAGGAAGCTCTGTTATTATCTGTGGACAAACAAGGAGAAGAAGGAGGTTAAAATGTGACACCACCCCTGTCGTCTGTGTCTGTAGCATCAGATCCAGGAAAGCATGGAGCCTGAGAGGACAGCGCCGGCTTTGGCAGCTGATCTGCAGGCCGGGGAGCCGACGGGTGGATCACCAGAGTCCTGCGGACACGAGTGCAGCATGCAGGATATTTTGTCTGAGATCCAGAGCTTGGTGGAAAGAAGTAACATAATAAATGTGAGTATCAGCTGGTTGTAGTACACGCCTTTCCAAAATGTGGCTCTACTGCTGGTTTGCCACATCACAAGAAGTCACTGCGGGTTAAAAGACTGATCTTTAAAGTCTGAACTTTAGTGTGTGTGCACAAAAGGTTAAATTCTGAACTGCTTGGAGGAATTAAATAAGAAAAAGAGGCTTTTTATTCACTGTTTGTGGCACCGATGTGTTTTCTGTTGTTGCACACAGTGTGTTTAATGAACATTTTAAATGATTTTAAATATAACTGCATGGCTTCAAGTGTCCAGAAAGGGCAGGAGGTCAGGTATAATTGCAATAAACAGTGGACAGATAAGAGTGGCAGTGTTTTGATTGATGTTTGTTTATTCCCATGATGCTGCTGACGAGAAGGTCCACAGGAAGGACCTGTGAGACACAATGATTTCCTGCAGTCATTAGTGGGTGTAATTGCTGAAAGTATGCAGTCTGTGACTTGGACATCCAAATGTGCTGTTTATCTTTTGGAAAGACTTTTCATCATGTCGACATGTGTTCACCTTGAGAAAGATGGAAACTAAGCAAACTAAGAAATGCAGCTCGGTCACTTCTGGTGTCCTTGATGGTCATTTTGTAAACAAATTCTTTAAGCCTGCAATTAGTCTAATAGTTTGTAGACGGGAAAGCAGAAGTCAGGGTTTTATTAATCAACTGATCTTGAAAATAATTGTCAGATTGACATGCAGAGCTTTAACAAGATTTTTCATAAGTAGTTCACCCTTCATTTTTATTATTTTTACATTATAGCGGACTCCACACATTGATTTGAATTGGTACCTGAAGTCCTCCCCTGGTGAACCAGAGATTCGACTAATACGAACGGTCCAGAAAGTTCTGGCATGTCGCTATCAAGCAGCACAGCTCGATGTCTCTGCGATGGCCAAACAACTGCAGGAGGCAGAGGTACTGTATGTACTTCTGTTCATCACGGTTACCGTCATGGCGAATGTTCTTTGTACCAACTTCTGTTTGACAAGAGCTTCATTCTGGTGTATTTGACCTCTTTTGAATGAAATTGAATATCTTAAACATCTGTCCTATTGTTGCAACAATCGATATCTGTACAAAAATGTCAAATCTTTTTTCGCTGCAGGACTACAGGTGCTGTGTGCAGGAGCAAGTGGCTGCCGTGAAAAGCACGAGCGCTGCCAGGATTCGTGACCCAGATCTGTTAAAAAGTGTTGAAGGACAGTGGAGTGCTGCGCTGCTGGATGCCTCCGCCACAGTGCAGGTCAAAGCGGCACAGCTGGATCAGGTCAAACAGTATCACAAACAGATGAAGATCATCAGAGCTTTCTTAGAGGTTCTAGCTGCTGAGAAGGACAAAATGAGCCTGTAAGTAATCCTTTCTGGTTAACAGAATCAGGACTTAATAGTATTTGTTTGTGTACCTTATGCATTATACATTCTTAATCTTTTCTGATGGATTTGCCAGGAATACTTTGGGAAGCAGTGCCCTTCAAGCTGACAAACTCCATGCCCTGCTGAAAACCATGGTGCAGAAAAAACACATGATGGAAGAGCTCCTCCACTTAAGTAGCCAGCTGTCAGTCCACTTGAGCGACGCTGAAAGTTCAGGTGCTCTTCTTGCCCATCTTGGAGATGTTCAGGAGCAATGGAGGCTTTTAGAAGGAAGTATCAAAAGAGCTCTGCAGCACGCCTCAAGCTCCACCTCTCAGTCCTCCCTTCTGATCCAAGAGAGCGAGCAGCTTCAGGACAAGCTTGAAGCTCTTCAGAAATCCAGCTGTCAAAGCCATGACAGCAAAAGCGCTTTAGAACTTTTTTGTCTAACCACAGACCTAAAACTGTACAACCAGCTTTATCTGCACTTGCAGTCCCAGTCAGACGCTCTTGTCAACTTCTCTCTGGGTCAGAAAGAGAAGGATGAGATCAAGCACAGTCTTCAGAAACTGGTGTCCTTGCTAAATGTCACAAAGAGCGAGCTTGACACTTCCACGTACAACAGTGGAGCCACTGCTTCAGCTAAGATCAACAAGAAGTTGCAAGACTTGATCATGTGGGGGAAGCAGGCAGAAAACCACATCTCTGTTGGGAAAAAGTTAGCTCTTTTCCCAGAGGAGGCTCGTATTCAGATCGCTGAGATGAAGAAATTTCAGACTGATATTTGGTCTCGAAGGTCCAAGATGCAAGCAGAAGTTGAGCAGATGAAAGATATAGCCCCTGATACGGAAAAGGAGGAAAGTGACCAAGTACTGAAGACAGTAGAAGATCTGTACGAAGCCATTGCTGACAGCTTGGATCATGTTCTTGACACCATGAAGAAAAATCTACAGGACAGGGAGAAACTGTTATGCCAGCTAGCTAGCATGGATGCCTGGCTAGCAGAAACTCATGCTAAAAGAGACCCCTGCGCCCATGTTGACAATGTCTCCAAAACTGACATCAGAAAGCTGGAGAGTGAGCTGAAAAGTCACAAGTTAGCCACAGTGGAGGTAGAGAGACAACTGAAACTGGTGGAAGCAATGACAGAAGGTTGCAGGGTTGTAGCTGTAGGGTTGAGTCCAGGAGAGAGCCGCTACCTTGTCAACAGACTGTCAGGCCTTTGGACAGAATTAGATGGATTGCTAGCCCATGAGAAAGCAACCAGCTGGGAATTAGAAGAGCTGATTCATGAGAGAACCTCCTCAGATGCGGAGTTATCAACCGTCCAGGCTAGTTTACAGCAAATTTCCACTGATCTGAAGCAGCAACGGTTCCCTTTAACACAGGAAACCCTTTCAACAATCGATCATTTGAAGCACATGCTAATGGAGCATCAGTGTGAAGTACAAGAGCTTCAGCACTGCCAGGAGGCCAAGAGAAGCGCCCTGCTGTGCACCATCGGGGAACTGCAAGATCAGTGCAAAGCTCTTAGTGTTAGTGCCTTTGAGCAAGACAAATATCTGCACCTGAGGAGACAAATGGAGGAATCTAGGGACATTGCCAAACAGCAAATCCAGCGTGCCAAAGATAAGACAATCAGTTTAGGTGAGAGGTTCAGGCTGTGCCAAACGCTCTTGGTTGAACTTCCTTTGGTGAAGACGCAGTGTCAAGAAGCAGCGGACCAATTGGAGACCATAGCTCAGGAGCTGTACCCATCTGAACTGGAATCAGAGAGGCAAAGGATTCGCCGCACTGTGGAAACTTTGGTCTCCTGGGAGTATTCTGTCACGGATGATATCAAAAGCCTTGAGGCCAAGCTTCTGTTGGGTCTGCGTTTTTCCTCTGAGCTTCCTGCCTTAATGGAGCTTTTCCGAAGAACAAAAGTGGAGCTGGAGGGAGCCGAACCAGTGAATCCAGATGAAAAAGCTGTAGATATCGCACTACGAAGGTATTGGGTTCTTTGGAGAAATATGGAGTCTGGTATGAGAGTGCTGGAAGGTCTGGCACAGAAAGAAAAAACTGACCTCAAGAACTACAAGGAACTTTACTCTCTCAGGGATGCAACCAAGCAACAGTGCCATTTACGAATGGTAAGCTGAAATGTTCAAGGCTACTTTTTAGAATACATAACTTTGCAATTAATACTTTTTTGTGTTGTTTCTCCAAACTATTCTTAAATCATATAATGTGTATTTAACAGGAGAGTTTATCCCAGGCTAGAGAATCCCTGAAGGATTACCAGTGGGCCGCTCAGGGAGCAATAGGCTTCCTTCATAATGCTGAAGCCACCTTCTTATCAGCTCCTGGAGGGTTTTTGGACTGCACCGAGGAACAAAGACAGACTCAGCAGGCTCTAGAGGCTCTTGAAGATGGATTCCAGGCTCATATCAACCACCTTACAGAACTGTTGCCCCAACAACCCTGCCTGTCCCGCCCAAAGACTGAGCAGCTCCACATCACCATCCTCAGTCAGTTGTTGGTGGGAAGAGCCACACTGGAGGCCCAAGCCCAGCTCAGACTGGAGACCTTGCAGAGGTACTGGCTGTTCTCATCTCATTGAAGTGTAGATATCACATTGTCATTTCAAGAAATTAAAAAAACCTAAAGGACAAATTTCTCACAGGTGTGAAATAAGGCAGCAAAGCCACAGGAAGTACCATGAAGACATACGTCAGCGTCTTTCTGAGCTCGAAGCCAAGCTTTCCGACTGTGCTGCAGAACAGGTGACGTCATATGACAGATGTGTCGCCCAACAAACACGAGCTGAGGTGGGTTTGATGCAGCATTATTTTGCTGATGATTAGTAAATGTTTCTGCATGCATGAGTTATAATTAGTGCTTTTTAGCAAATGGTGAACATGGTAACCAACTCATGGCATTAGCATGTTAGCATGCTGATGTTAGCATTTGGCTACTGAAACACATCTTTGTCGATGTGCAGCCTCACAGAGCTGCTAGCATGGCTGCAGATTTAGGCTGGTTTTTAGCCGTTTGGAGTAGCACATGTACCTGGACCACTGTTACAGGAATGCACTCGACATTAGAAGGAATTGCTGCCTGATTCAGACTTTAATTTGAACTTCATTTCATCTCCTCACAAAGCTTCTGATGGAGGATCTTCGCAGCCTCGCTGGTAAGATAGAAGAACTGAGAGCTGGATGTCCGATGCAGGGCTGTGGGGTTGGAAAGGATGGCGAGCTGGGCGCCCTCTGGAGGCGGTGGGCATCATTACGTCGTGGTATCGGCCTCCTGATGGCGCACACAGAGCAGAGAGGAGAGGAATGGAGGGACATTACTACAAGTGTGAGTTTTACCGATAGCAAAAACAACAATAATAAATAGATCAGACATGTTGGAAATGCATTGTTTTCTTTATTTCCATCAGTCCTGAACTGTTTAAATCCTGGTTCAAACTTGCACCTTTGTTTTGAAAAGTACTGTAAAAATAAAGATTAATATTCACTATTAAAATAATAATTCCAATTTGTTCAGATGAAGCAGTGCTGCAGCTTTTTGGCCAGTCTTCAGGCTGATGTTCCCGACTCCTCCGCTGTGAGCTTCACTCAGGAGGAGCCCCAGGAGCTTCTGGCTCAGGCTGAGATGCACCAGGCTGGGCTGGAGCAGGAGCAGCAGGCCTTAGCCTCCCTGGAGCATCGACTGGAGCACGCCCTGAGCTTATCTAGCTCCCAGGATCCCATCAGTCCTGGACCTGTTGGCAAAACACTAGTGAAGATCCAAGAGAATGTCAGGAGGTGGGATTTGATTAATGTACATGTGGAAAGTGATGACTCATTAATGTCAGACATGCTGAGATGATCCTGTTCTCCACAGCTTGAGAGAGAGAAACCTGCTGGTGGTAGCTGCAGCCCAGGCGGAGGAGAGAGAGAGGCAGCAAGTCCAACAGGTGATTGGAGAGGTGGAGCAACACATGTCTGCTATTCTTCCCTCGCTGGAAGCCTGTTCAGACCCATGCAAGCAAAAGGTCAGCCTCCTTTTTTGTGCTTTATAGTCTGAGCTTGAAAACAGGAGCTTGAGATTTGTAAGAAGGCAGTTGAAGAAGACATGCATGAGCAAAATGATGACACAGACAGAAACTTTAGTGCCTTTCAATCTATTTTACTCCTACATGTTTGGTTATTTACCAGTGATCAAATGGTGTTAAGTTAAGTTTTATGTTATGTTTATTCACAGCACCAGTGAGAAATATGAATTGTGTTGACCAGATTTTGCAGCTACAGGCCACATGTAGCTTCAATAATTAGACAGTAAGGAGTCTTTTCAAGTCGGGGTCAGTCTCATGTGAAAAATCAGCCGGACGGTAAATAGCTTACTACCAGTCATCCCTCTTTTAAAGCGCTTTGAACTTGTGAGGGGCTGCTGCAAGCTCACCGTCAACCTTTAACTGGAAAATAAGTTAAACAAATTTGTGAATAGCTCAACGTTTGACCTCATCTTGCATATCTCCTGTCCTTTTCACGCATTTCCACACTAACAGGAGCTCAGAGAGGATTTGTCCTCCCAGCAAGCCAAACTCAAGCGTATCGTGGAAGGTGTGCAGAGCCGGTATTCTGAGATACCACCTGATATCAGCAGAAGGCTACAGGAAGTGCAGCTGTGGCTGCAAAGAGAAGAGGAGAAGGTAACTGAACAGAACTGAATCCATCCTCATTGTCATCTCATCTCCCACAAAAACTTTGCATATATTTCTAAATGTTTGTACGTGTGGTCGTCCTACAGCTCATGGAGACGAGCGACCCAGTGCGGAAGCTGGATAATCAAGTGGTGGAGTTGGCTTCTGGCCTGGAGAAGGTGAAAATGTTACTGGAGCAAAGGAGCCCAACGGTGAATGAGGCGCAAAATGTACTCAAGGTGTGTGTTGATTCATGTGTGCTCGTGTGTGTGTGTGGATGTCCATTCACCTGCTGATGTGCACGAGTTTAAAGTCTGAACATGTTGATAAAATATACCACTTTTGAATTTGATTTGTTGGTGTAAAGGCCGCCTGCCACCGATAGTATCTTCTGCTAGCTGTTTTAGCTATTGTGCAAATGTATGTAGGCTATATGAAGAAGCTACAAGCTACAGCGCAGCAAGCTAGCAAAAAGTTTCCATTAAGAAGCAGAGTGCAACTTAACCTCCTCTGACCAGACAGCTGGAACAAATCCTCTCAAACAGTCACTGTTTCCTGAGAGATGATGACACTCCAGGATTACACTGACGCTCCTACACACTTCACACTGTTTGTTCTGCAGCATGTGTGGGACGAGCTGGACGCATGGCACGGCCGCATGATGCTCCTGGAGAACGAGGTGCAGGATCTTGCGGAGGAGCACCCGGATCGAGCCCAGCTACTCATGGACCGACTCACCCGACCGCTGCAGCTCTACCAAAACACGGCGCAGATGGCCGAGCAACGCACCGCCTTCCTCAGCAAGGTCAGGCACGCTCTGTCTGTATTGTAACACACGGAGCAGGAACCACGGCCTGTGTCTTGAAAATGCACTGCATCGCAGCTACATCAGTTTGGAGAGTGGCCTCTAAAAATCGGTTTCTAAAACTTCTGCTTTCTTATATTTTGTACACTCCTCTGTCAGATCCCCGCCTGTCTTCAGGAGTTTGAAGGCGTTGTGTACGGCTCCACCTGCTGGTTAGACGAGGCCCAGTCGTGGCTCGGTGCTTCCTGCTCATTCACAACAGGCAGAGGCCTCCAGAATCATGCAAACTCCCTGCAGGTCAGAGATGCCAAGTAACCAGCAAACAAAAGCTTATTTCATGTTATTCTTGTGTGTGTTTAAAACCAACATTATTATACAGCTCATTTTAATGTATCTCATTCATTTCCTGCTGCCTGTGTCGGCCTTTATCAGTCACCTTAATGCACACGATTCAGTGCAGTGATGAACTTCATTTTAAATCCCGAACTGCAGCTGGTGCTGGACGACTCTGAGAGGATCAGACACGCCCTGCAGGACTTCAGGCCAGTCCTGGATGAGATCTCTGCAGTGTGTGACATGAGCGCTCAGGAGGAGACGCTGGACCAGAACGACCAACGAGTCCACAAAATGCAACGCGCCATGGTGGAGCCGCTGGAGCAGCTGCTGCAGGCTGTTGTTGTAAGAATTTAAAAAGAGGAATTCCATGAATTTCATGTTGTTTGACACCCTAAAAAGCAGCAGGAGGAAACTGCTGTGATGTTTTCTTCTCCCCATATTTTGGTTCCTCCCACTCCCTTCAGTGGCCAGATCGAACAGCTGACTTCCGTTTGACCCTTTCTCAACATGCGTTCCTCTCTGTACTTGTGTTCTTGTGTACTTGAGAAACGTCATCAGTCTCAGTCCAAGTACTGTTCCAATTCAAAAGTCCGCATCTCGCCAAGTACAGTCAAATACCCGGATGTGTTCTTGCCCCTCCCATTTTATCGAGGATGCATCAGGACTTGTGTGGACTTGGGGCAGCCACATATCCCAGAATGCATTTCGTAGCAACGATGGCAGGGGAGAGGACTCACAACTGTAAATTACAAGTTTCAAAATACTACTGTTTTAGTTGTACGGAATGTGTTTTTAAGATTATTTTATGTGAGAAAGTGGATGTTAAAACTTAAAATCTGTGGTCGATTCATCACGATAGCGCGTAGTTTAAAATTTGCTCCAAAGTTTTCGGAGACGTGTCGTCCTGCTAACGGACGAGCTGAGATGGTGACGTCATCAAGTACGCTGCCGTCCCAATTGCAGAATGACCGTCCTGCGTCCTCCCGTCCTGGAGAGACTGTACTCCCAAGTCGAACTCGTTAAGTCCGAACTGCCAGGTTCGTGAGTCCGAACTTGGCGTACTTGGCATTGAGGAACGGCTCTGATTAACAAAATCTGTGCAGTCTGTCACGTGGATTAGATCTATAGACACTAGGTCTGGAAACATGAAAAAGGTGCGCACAACAAAAGACTTGAACTCGGGATAGTGTTGCAGCATGGTGCGCATGGAAGAGGCCCCACTTCAACCAGGAGCATGTTGAAAGTGCGCTGCATTCGCTGCATCGACGAGACCGTTTTTATATTCTTGCACATGCAGCATGTGAATTGCTCTTTATCACAGAAGTCAAGTCACTGAAAAAGTTGCTGGAAATCTTCACTGCAGGTGGTGGAGGCGATGGAGGCGGAGCTGAAGACTCTGGAGAAGAACGTGCCGAAGATCAGAGCCATTTTATCCTCCATGGACAACTCGGACATCACTCTGACGGAGCATCTTCACAACCGACAGGTGACACAGCGCATTTAGAATATGATTTTGATAGCGAGGCACACATGGAACATGCCAACAGTAGTAAAAATATGAAACAGGACTGCATCCAGTAACATGACGACTTCTTTCTCTGCCTCCACTAAAATAAAGCAATGATTTCACAGTGTTCAAAATGAAAAGAGGACCCACGGGCCGTCGTGTAAGCTGCTGGTGTAACCTCAGACGAAGTCACTCAGTTTAACCAGTTTCTCCGTTTCATCCTGAAGGTGATCCTGGCCAACATGCAGTCGATGCGGCGGACGCTGGAGGAGATGGAGAGATGCAAAGCAGAGCTTCACCTCCCTCAGGGAGCAGAGGAGAACCTGCTGGTCTTCTCCAGAGCCAGACTGCTCCTGCAGCCCCTCGAGCAGCTGGAACAACTCACACAGCAGCAAGCCGCTCTGCTGGAGGTACAGCATGGAAAAAATAATTGGTTTGATTTGTTATTGTCGAAGAGCGGCGAGGTTCAACAGAAAATGTTTCATGAGTGAGTCATAGCACCTATTTTGTTGGTATTACTTCACATTGAACTGTGAATTAGAGCACGAGGTCGTGTTTCTTGTTAGCCTAAGTAAGTTGTAGCTTTGTGTAATGTTTCTTCACACTGGAAGAAGAAGCAGTGTTTATCAGCTTTTGTCACTTTTCACTCTGTGTTTCTTGTCTCTGTGACGAACACAGAACAAGATCAGTGAAGAGCTGTGCTTCGCCACCGTCTCTGACGCTCCTGAAGAAGTACGGCAGCTGGACAGGTCCGCGCACTTCGTCCAGGTAACGATGACCACGATCATAACAAGGTCCAGCTCACCGTCAGCTGAAACAATAACACAAGGGCGACGTTTGAATTAATGATTTGTGGAGTTAAACCAATTAAACGTGTCCTCTTTAATCATTTTATGTTGACAATTTGCAGCAGCAAACTGATTATTGTTGTTTTTTTGGGGGAATTATTCAATCAGTGCCCTCCTGTACATACCCAAGTCCAGAACAATCGTCTGGACTCAGTTCAGCTCATTTCAGCACAGCTTTTGGTTTCCAGGCTGAGACTGCAAGTAGCAATTAAATAAATATTTGTCTCCTGGGTACGAGCTGGCTATTATGAATCTTCCCCAAAAAATGAACAATCCTTTTAAGCAAATACATGTTCATTGAATTAGCATGCGTTCCTCCAGTAGACTCCATTAGTCAAGCCTTTTTCTTGTCACTCAGTATATTTAAACAGTGACGTTGCTTCATTGAATGTGCTTAAAATCACATTTGTCAGGTTCCATGTTAAATAAAGACATAACTAGGGCTAAATACAGCAGAAATTAATGTGCAGCTGCTAATGGAGTCGTGGTGGCGTCAGTCTCCACAAATAAACCCTCTTCTCACCGCCCTGCCTTAGCTTTACATGAAGGAAAACTGAGCAATGTGCTGTTCCACTTTCCTTGAAATCACAGTTTTGATCGTAACGTTCGCCCTTATCACTAAAAGCAGGAGGCTTTTGAGGTGTCTAATTCAGAGGAAGAGGAGGATGAGGAGAACGAGAGTTGTCACTCGTCGTCCTCTGACACACTAACATGCAGTCTTCCGGAGGTAAATCTGAAACATAATCACAGCTCAGGGGAGCATGATTCTGGGTTCCTCCTTTAGTTTGGGTTTCATTCCAAAATGTCACATTAATCAGCGTGAAAGCTGATGTCATTAAAACTTTATTTTTACTTCAAAAATAACTGAATTTAAAGTGCAAACCTCACACATCAGTGCATTTAAGACCTGACAAGAAACTGACACAAACTAATTTGATGAGTTTTGGAGTGAAACTCAACATTTCTTGGGCTCTTTTTTTCTTGTGTTTTTCCTCCTTTCTTCATATTTTGATCCACTTCATAATTTCCAGCTGTAATATTGTTTCTTTTTCCTGTGCTGTGGAGGATTTTGGCAGATTTTTGCATGTTTAGATGAAGCTTTGTCAGGCAGGATGTCCTGTTACCTCATGAATCGACTCTGGCACTGTCAGAAGCAGCTGCCTGAAATATGTTGCGCACGCACACACACACACACACACACAGACACGATGAGAACAGCATGTATACCTGCGTGTGTGTGTGTGTGTGTGTGTGTGTGCGCATATAAATGATCTGATGAACTTGTCAGGACCCAGAGGACACACTCAACTCGTCTGATGTGCAAAGTGAGGATATTGCTGAAGTCAAGCCGCTCTCAGAGGCTCAGGTAGATTCTGTGTTTCATTTCAGAGACTGGATTACTGTTTATCTACTATTTAGTCAACCTCATGTGGATAAATTGATATATTTTTAATCCAAAGAGGTGTCCGTCCTCGTCTGAATTCTGTAAATCTTAATCTCGTCCCCCAGACGCTGCGCAGTCCACCTGGACAGGTTTCTTCTGGAATGGAGACGAGCTCAAAAGCTGCTGAATCTGAGCTTTTATCTGTGAAGTTTGGCCTTGAAACAAAAGAGTCCAAAGCTCATGTCAGCAAAGCATTGAGCCCTGAAACTGTGACGGCTGGGTCAGTCCTCGCCGGAGCTGAAGACCAGTTCTCTGCCGCCGCCGCTGCCCCGGACCGGCACCGATCACCGGCACATGAAACCCTCGTCCCCGACCCTCAAACGACGCCCCTTCAGGCAGCAGCTGCAGCGGAAGACACAAGACTGATTCCTGCGATTCCTGTAACTCCGCTCACTGCCACGAGAGCATCAGCTGAGTTTATAGAAGAGGGAGACAAAGACCTGTCTTTGTCCACAGCTCTGGTAAGTTTCTGAGCAGGAAAAGAGGCGCCCTTTAAGATAAGATAAGATAAAACTTTATTGATCCCGCTCTGGGGAAATTTAGTGGTTACAGCCAGCAAGAAGAGAAAGGAGAGGTAGAAGAAGAACAAATTAAAATCAACTTTATATTATATTCAAAAAGACTATGAAAATAATACTGCCTTGTGACAAATGTCTGTCCAACTTATCCTACAGAACTTTTTAAAAGCTTCATTCACACACGTTGTGTTAAATTAACACTGATTAACCCTGAACGTGAATTATTTCTAATCTGATACTTCTTTTATGTGACATTCAATTAAACCAGAATAGAAACTATAAGAAAATGGCGTTGAAGTGACCTGATTTCCGTTGCTTACTTTCAACGTCCAGGACGCTCCTAACGTGTTAAAGGAGCAAAATGAAGACGGCCCCAGTCAGAGCAGTTTGGTGGAAGGATCCCAGGGGTCGCCTGAGGTGGTAATCAGGTAAAACACATGTTGAAATTGATGACTCGCCCACAAGTTATTAGCTTACTGTAGACTCAGACGTGTTGTGTGGTCCCCTAGCTTGACTGGACATGAAGAGGACGACGAGCAGCTGAGGTGGAGCCGACTTCATGCCCTGATCTCTCAGAAACTGACCACTTTGCAAAAAGTTAAGGAGGAGCAGCAAACTCTGATCAGCTCAGAGGACGGAGGGACGCACGGAAAGGTGGGAAGAAACAACAGGACGGTTTCTTTTTTTAGGATGGTGAAGGCAGATTGATTCTGAAAGTTGAGCGTGGGAGCAGATGTGATGTGGCTGAGCGGAGAGATGGGAACACAATAGATAGAAGCACAATGATTACTAAGTGGATGCTAGGCTACCTTCTCCACCATCATCACATCTGTTTCCAGGGCAACGGTGGGATAAACCTTTGGCAAGCAGGTACTGCAGTAAAGGAGGAGGAGGAGGAGGAGGAGGAGGAAGAGCTGGTTTTGTCTCTGCTCCTTCCAGTTTTAGAGGTTTTAAGTTCCTAGTTTTCTGTAATTAGGGGGAGAAATGGAAAGAGTCAGGAAAAATCTACAGTGTGATTGGCTGGAACTGATGGAGAATTATTGTAAGTGAGGATTTGTCCTAATAGGAAAATGAATGAATGAATGAATGAATGAATGAATGTCCCCTGACCTCCGTGCACCCTGCAGTACTTGTCTCTGTTTTTGTTCAGGTTCCAGAAAGGGAACTGGTCCCGACCGGATCTGCCTCTGCTGTCCTGCAGCGGACACACGAGTCCATCACCAGGCTGAGACAGATGGTACGTACAGTCACACAGGTTCAGTTTTAGCACACCTGTGAGAGACTGAGAGACCTGAGACTTTTTTACACTCTGTGTTTCTCATAAATTGACATGGTTTTAAAGAAATGCTTTGATGGTTCGTCTCGCTCACTGCAAACATGTTGTATGAGTGTGTTTAGCGTGATCACCGTGTGTGTGGTTGACTCCCAGGTGAGCTCTGCAGGTGGTTCACATCCAGGTGCCGATGAGGAGTTGTACCAGGCTGCTCGGAGGGTCCTCCTCTGTCTGGACGCCTTGACGGACCTCCTGTTGACTCCTGGTGGTGAAAGCGACCCCCAGCTAAGGCTGCTGCAGCAGGAGGTGACAGAATGACCAACATAACTGCACATTTTGGTGGCCCTGTGTTATTTAATCTACTGTATTTAAAAAAAAAACCTTTTCTTCCTCTCCTGTTTTTGCTTTTCTGTGTTTCCTGCGTAGTGTGTGTCGACTGAGCTGGTGACTCTGGCTGAGCTGTTGCGTAAAGTGGAGTCCAGATCTGCATCCTCGAGGGACGAACCAGAAGCTCTCCGCTGTTTGACCTCCCTTCAGGACGGCCTGCACACGGTCCAGGCGGTCTTCACCGCATCCCACAATCAGCTCTTTGAACATCAGGGCGTCGCACCTCAGCATCAGGTTTGAAATACAAATCAGTTCAGTATATTCCTCCAGGAGTACATTCTGCCCTTTTTCACTCCTCCTAGTGAAACTTACCGTTCACCAAATCAACCAACTTTTAAAGAACTTTAGCTTTTTGCACAGCTTTGGATGTGATTTATTATTATGTTTAATGGCTGTAGAAATTTAAAGTCCTTGTACTTGTATTTCCATTTTTCCACTGTATTTTTTTCTAGCTCATCCTTCTACTCCACTACACTTCAGAGGGGAATAACGCAGTTTTTACTCTACTGCATTTATTTCAGTGATACTGCTGCAAGCTTCTTTGTATGTTTTGTGTGTGAAATCTAAACCTGCAGTCAGTTAATGAAATATGATGTCCATGCATCAATAATAATAATGAATAATAATGTAAAATTGATCACTGCTGCACAGTGACTACTACTGCTTTTTCTAATTTAATTACATTTTGATGATTTCTTTATTTCCTCTGAAGTAAAATGTTAAATGCAGGACTTGAATACTTGTTTCCACCACTGCTCTCAAACAGGAGTTCCCCTCCAACCAGCTGTGTATTTTGGACGAGTTTGAACTGGGGCGAAGTGAGATATTCCCCAGTATAAAGGATGCTCCCAGTTTGGAGGTAACCAGTGCTTTGCAGCTCTTTTTTGTGTGTATTTGTGCATGTTTTGCTGTGTATTTCTATGTACGCTGGTATGAAATGTTGTGTCTAAGACATTCTGCTTAACTCTCATAACAACAATCTTACATTGCATGAAAGGCCCTAATGGGAGAGCTGTTATGAAAAAGCTAAAATTTCAACTGTTTAAAGGTCAGAACTGCTGCATTATGATTCCTCATTTTAATGACTCGTGGGGAAATGCAAAAACAGCCCTTAAAAACAAGAAAAAGCAATGAAATGGGAGAAATGTTGCATAAAATTAGCCGAATTGACTGCCAGCAGAACAAGATTTTAACAAACAAGGTTTTTAAAACAAGAAAAAATCCTCGTGTCAAAGAGTCCACAGTTATCTTAACAGCAGTGCAGTTAGACAAAAAACAAACACGTTCATCTGGACGCACGAAGAAATTCTGCCTTCAACAAATCAGTTTTGTTCTTCCTCTTTAAACAAGTGAAATTCTCAAACATAAATGCTGGTAAGAAGATACGTCTTGCACAAAAAAAGCCTTAATTTAAGATATTTCTTTGTGCTTTTTGTGTATCATAATGGGCAATATTTCAGTTGTCCTAAGAAAATAGAAAAAAAAACAAATAATACCCACTAAAATATGGCTTTGACTACACACCTAGCATTAAAAAAAACAGCAGTTCATCAGCCCTGATTCGATGCAGGATCTGCGTTTCAAAAGTTAACAGTGTTTTCCTTAAACTTTGTGCTTCTCCTGCATCTCTCAGCGGTGCGTGCTGGGCAGACATCTGAGGGAGAGTCCAGGGGAAAAAGCCAAGCTACAGCAAACCTCCCGCTCCTTGCTTCAGGGGATAACTCGCCTCCTGGAACTGGGTGAAGAATGCATAAGAGGAGGGCAGATGAGCCGGGTTCACAGCGGCAGCCGACTTCAAGCCGCTCTCTGCAGACGCAAGGTATCTCACTGTGCTTTCAACAAGTTCTTCAACAGGCAGAGGAAGCCCAGGTTTAAGATTAAGGCACCTTCCCAAGAGTGCGCAGAAGCCTCGTGATGCTTTTCAAAGAGGCGTCCAGTGTTAAAACAACTTAAAACAAGGAATGATTAGACTTAACGTGAAGATATTTAGACCTCAGTCGCATTAAGCGTCCGGTTTTACCTTCCCTTATTGACCCGTCCTGTGTTGCAATTACTCCATTTCCCGTCTGGTCTCTTGGTGATCCAGAAGCTCCTGCGGGTCCTCGGGTCTCAGCTGGCCTTTGTGCAGCATCTGTTCCAACGAGAGCCAGAAGCGCTCAGGTGTCAAGAGGATGAGCGGGTACAGCTGGAAGCCAGAGCCAAAGCTTTGCAGCAACAGGCTCTGGAACAGGAAGTGGCTTCTCAAAGGAGGATCCAGGTTTGAAGTGCACATTTGCTGAGGGCCATATGAACTCATACATAAGCAAAAGTGAATTTTCTTGCGGAATAATTTCTCGTGTTGGACGTTCGTGCTGACACATGAAAAGTTCAAACTGATGAGTGGGTTTGTGGTTGGACCTGCTGCAGGAGTGGACCCGGTGGGAGGCTAATTGCGGTGGACTGAGCGGGCTGCTGGATGATCTTGAAGCCTTCATCAGCAGCGGGGAGCCAGAGGGAGACGATGAGAAGTCAGTGCAGCGCCGACGTGATGGCTGCCAGGTAAACTGTCACACTGCACGTCATCTCACCCCTTCTTTCACTTTGTTTTTACTTGTTGCATCTCCTCAGCGTCATGCACCTCCTTTAATCACAGTCTCAGGTTTGCTTTGCCTCTCTCTCTTTCTCTACTATAATAAGTTTGCAATATAATGTCGCAGCCAAAATGCAGGATTGTCTGTCCGCTGTGTAACTGTCGGGTTTCCTGCATGCCTTCGACAGCCTGTAGAGAACAAGCCTGAACTACTGTGCATATGTTTAACTTCATATGAAGGTGAAGTAAGCAGTTAGCAGTGATAGCATTAGCACAGCCACTCATCACGTTGCTACTGAGCTTATTTTTCTGCCGCAGCTATGATGAGCTTACATTTTTTTTGAAAAAAAGGCTGGTTGTGACAGATTTAAGGTTTACTGTTTGACATATTGCACTTAATAAAAACATCAAATAAAGAACATGGCAGCAGAATGAAAGTCTGAGTGTGAAACTGTTGTGGTGTGGACTTCTTCCTGGAAAGAATAAAAAGAATAATTGGGTGTGTTCTGCCTGAACAAGTAATGAAAGCCAGACTGAGGACCGTGGTGGTCTCTTTTGAACTCCTCTCTTTCCTTTGATGGTGTCTGTAGTTTCTCAGATTGGGCAGATTGGGTGTCTCTTCTCTGTTCACTTTTCTGACAAACTCCTTAACCCACCATGTCTTCACTTTACATTACAGCTGCTCCATGCTGTCAGATGTTAGTGTCGAATTGGCCTGTCGAGAGAAATCTCGCGGAGATTGATGTAAACTCGACATAAGCACTGTTGCCTCTCCTTTTCACCCAGCGAACGTTGGTCCAGCTGGATGAGAGCAGAGCCGCTTTAGGACTGCTCCTGGATCAGAGGAAGGCGCTGCAGGCCGAGCCAGAGTTTGCTGCCACAGTCAGTCGTGCAGGAGGCGCCCTGGAGCTGCGATGGCAGAGCGCCTACAGGCGGACAGAGCAGGAGATTCAACGCTGCGGAGACATCCAGGACAGCTGGACCAGGTGGGAAATACCAAACTCATGTAAAAAAAAACAGCTCTCTCTATAGTAGAAGACTTTATCTATCTGTTAGTCAATTCCTGCACACACGCCAAAGTTGCTGATTACTCCAGAGCCTTAAAAGGGAGTAAAAACTCAACACCCAGACATCCAGGATGAAGTGTTATCTGATGGAGTCCCAGGTTATACTACATGTCTGAATGTATGTGGGGTTTGCACTGTAAAGGTGTGCCAAGTCTTGATTTTGTACATATGCTAAAATATACAACAGCCATATATTCTAGTTTCAAGAGGATCACCGGCGTGTGATAAGTAACGAGAGTACTGTGAGAGCAAGAATTTGCATCTCAGTAATCTGTTTTGCACAAGTATAACTTTTTATTTCCAGTTCTTTTCATCTCCTCTTGGAGGAGAATGATGGAGGAATGATGGAGGCTGCGGTGAAAAATGTTAATGGCAGCTTTGGTTGCCATTTGGGTCGAATTCTTTAGCCGTGAGGCGCATTTAGAGACGGAGAAGAGCTTGAGCTCACATCCATCACAGTGTGAAATCTCAAAGGGCTTGATACGACTTTTCACAGGCCTCGTTCTGCTGCATTAGGTTTTGGTTGTATTCAAAGATATTCCCTGCGATTTAGTCTGTAAATTTGAGGGATGAGTTCATAAATTACGCTGTAATGTAAATCCATGACACCACAACAGATTAAACACATGCCAACCGTCTGCAGTGTTAGACCCATACCTGAGTCCTTAACTCACTCTTTGTTCAGCAGCATGTTCTGCTTCACTGGATGACCTATCCTTCTCATCCTCCTCACAGGTTCCGGACTAACTTTGCCTCGGTCAGTGAATGGCTGACAGGTGCCAGCAAACACCTGAAGACTTGGTCCAACCTGGCCGACTCCCCTGACCTGAACCAGGAGTGTATCCACGACCATCTGATCGAGCTGCTGGTAAGTCTTTCACATCTGCTCTGCACATTCATGCATCATCAACAGATGCTGACTGTTGTCCGGTCTGGCCTCTTCACCCAGACCTTGAAAGCAGCATAAATCTGCAGGAGAAAGTTTCAGGCTCAGACCCGCGTGCCAGTTTTAAAATATATTTGTCCGTTTCACACGACTGAATGGGTCTCCTAAAGTGCACCACTCCAGCTTCACTGACATAAAGTCGAAGAAAAATCACATCATGTCACAAACCGACACTCATATTGCTGACAGTCAGGAACAGGAGGGCAGAGAGATTTCTTATGGACGTCACATGAATGTGAAACTCAGGCAGCAGTTTAAAACACACTAATCACACATGATGACATGTTCCTGCTTCCACCAGGACTTCTCCATGGAGACCGAATCCATGTCAGTGAAGAGGGAGTCCGCATCCAGAGGAGCCAGTCAGCTGCTCCACCTGACCGAAGGTGATTGTCCCGGGCTGAGAGCTCAACTCGCCCAGCTGGAGGTCGACTGGGGCCGGCTGACCTCCGAACTCTCAAAGACACGAGAGCGGCTGCAGCAGGTACAGCGTTCCCAAAGAGCTCTCGCCATCTGCTGGAGAACAAACACAGAACCGCACGAGGAAAGGTTCCACTGTGGTATGATTATCTTAAATGATTGGACGGCCACAGTGATCTCCAGCCTTTAGCACATTTTTTAGTGGCTCAGTTTTTCTAAATTTTGGACAAAACGTCCTATAAATTTTACTGTTTTCCAGCCCTCCAATGAATTAAACGCAATGATCCAAATTCCATGGAAGTGCTGTTACTTTTCAAAGATAACTAGGCATTGAGAAACCCCCTCCCGTGAAGGGGAGTGTACACCATGTTGAAATCAGCTTCGGGGTGATTGAGGACAGGGAATTTGGGAGGACTTGAAAAGGAGGTGAAGGACACTTTTTAATTTTTCCTCACCATTTATCACCAGTGAAAGGAACCAGATATTCTGCATAGTAATGATCACAGGTTTGTCTGGCAGAGGGTTCATTTTGATGTCTTACACTTTGGCAGTGACCTCTGGAGAGGATGAAAAGATCTTATCTACCAAAGACAGAGTGATTTAGACAGGAGTCAGATAACACAACTGATGCACTGAAAGAGGTAGAAAGTTAAAATGACTTTTTCTCCGTTGTGTCTGTTAGCGGCTGCTGGCAGCGTGGCCGCCGGGGAAGCTGCTGTCTGACCTGGAGGACTGGCTGAAGAAGCTGGAGACTCGGCTGAACCAGGAGAAAGAAACGGTCCTCAAGGTCAAAGATGCCGCTCAGATCACTGAAAGCCTGCAGCAGTACCAGGTGCTAATAACACTGTCCACTCATTCAACAGTGCTTCTGTGTCATGTAGCATGCAGATACAGGCCAAACCTGGCAACCCGCTCTGTTTTTCTTCTTTTATGTGAGCGTTTGCTTTGATTTCTCTGTATGTTCTTCCTCAGGAGTTAAAGGCCGGCATGGTCAACGGGCAGCTCCTTCTTGATTTCCTGTGCCAGTCTGGGCCTCGGGTGATGGGAGGGGACGTCCGGGCTCTTCGCTCTGAACATACAAAGTTTGCAGAGACACTTGGCGCCCTCAAGCTGCAGTGGCTTCATCTTCAGAGAGAGCTGGAGAGCCAGGTCTGTGCTTCAGCTGCGAATGTACAGTAGAGTCTGAAAGGAGACCTTCTCTTTATTTTCTGTTCTAATATTTTTATTAAAGCTGTGTTGAGCTGGTTTGTGATTTATGTAATCGCTGGAATCCATTAATCAAACCATAAATCTAATCCAGTTCATGCCAGCAGCGGTGGAAAAAGCTTGCCCTGCATGACTCTCCAAACTCACTAAAAGAAACGTAACTTTTCATTTATGGCTTTTATTTCTACACATGAATCAGCCACTGTTTGGCTTTGTGTCCCCCCATCCCCCCCCCTCCAGACTCGTGAAGCTGAACAGATGCATCACACTTGTGCAGGCAGAGAGAGGCGGTTACAGCGTCTTCGTGACTGGATAGAGCAGCACAAAAAGCAGCTGAGTCAGACGAAACATCCCAGCGGTCAGACTCTGGCTCGTAAGGCTCTGCAGGAGCTGGAGGTACAGACACGCCGCGTAAGCAGGTGAATGTTTGAACTGTCTCTCTTGCTGCTGTCCTCTGATCTGCTTTGTTTTTCTTCCAGGCCGTTGTGGGCAGAGTGAGGGAGGCGGCTGCAGCTTCGCAGGAGTTGAAAGCCACACGAGTGCATGTTGGAGAGGGAGAGGGTCACCCCTGTGATATCGCCTTCTCCGGCCACACAGAGAGCGTTTGTCATGCTTGTGGGGATCTTAGTCAGCAGGTAAAAACACATCTGTTAAGACGTGGAAACGTTAGTGCCAGAAGAAAGTGAATTAAAGTTATTTATCTCGACATTTAAGATCCCTTTTCAAATAAACTGCAAACATGGCATTTCTAAATTTTAAAATCCAGAACTTGTGTCTAGTAAATAACCACATCTGT
This sequence comes from Chaetodon trifasciatus, assembly GCA_037975065.1. Lineage (NCBI taxonomy): Eukaryota > Metazoa > Chordata > Actinopteri > Chaetodontiformes > Chaetodontidae > Chaetodon > Chaetodon trifasciatus. Next base: position 13,591,072 of record JBBMOE010000007.1, on the reverse strand, counting down.
TGTTTCATGCTTGTATATTTTTATATGAATAATGGCTCAAATGATGAGGCAATTGTTTTGGTTTTCAGCCTTTCCAGTTTTGATTTACTCCCATCTCCCTCATCAACTCTGATTCAGTTGAAAAGCAATCATAAACTGACTGTACAGTACCTGCCCAGCATCAAACAGCACACAAATGCTAGCTAGTGAACATCGTGGAGCACACAGCAGGCTAAAGAGCCCGTCTTATTTATTTAGTTTGAAAAGAACAACTGAGCTTAAAGGAGAGAGAATATTTGACTTTCAGTGTGTGGTGACCAGGAACAAGACCCCAAATAAAGACTGAAGTTGCTCCTGATGTAAAAAAAAAGGCATATAAAGTTAATAATACTGTATGCTAACACATTAGCCATACTAACTGTTTGCCAACACTTTGGCCATGGCATCACCAAACAGCATCCTGTCTTCTTCTGTGCTAATTTGCAGTTGGGGGCTCTGAGACCAGCTCTGCAACAGACTGTGGAGGAGTGGGAACGCTTTGAGAGAGATCTGAGGGAGGTTTCTCTGCACACCACTAGGGTGCACTGTGCTCTGCAGCATCAGCCTCTGCTCTCACTAAAGCAGGCAGAAGGATACATGGACCTCCTCCAGGTGAGCAAAAGCACTGATCATAATGTACACATAATGTACACATAACTGCTTTCCAGCTACATGTTGTATAAATGCGTGACGTTAAAAGTGCTTCCATCCAGTGTTGACAGATTCAGTGAAGGTGTGGCGTTCATGGACGTCAAGCTCTCCGTGCTTGCCAGGCACTGTGCTCAGGTTTCGGGAAAGAAAATGCACCTCTGAAGTGAAAATATGAAAGTTGTTTTTCGTGTGCAGCTACTCCAGGAGCAGGCTGGAAAAGGGGAAGAGGTTTGGGCATCTGTGGACAAATCCTATCAGACTCTGGTGAAGACTCTTTGCCGTAGAACAGCTCAGACTCTGCACGATCAAATGGAAGGAGAGCGCAAACGGTCAGTGGCCTGAAATGACCAAAACAGAATCAACAGAATACTGAAGCGTAATCGCAGTAACATGCAGTACTTTTATGGATTGTCAGTCAGTTGTAGCGCGACTGTGTGCACGTAAACTTTATAGAGTCTTAGAGGGCGTGTGTGTCGTGTGTCAGGTGGAAGGACGTGGTGCAGGAGCTAAAGGACGAGCACGTGAAGACAGGAGAGACGCTGTCCCTCTGGCAGGAGTTCGCTCATCTGTCTGGTCGATGCTCCCTTCACCTGCAAGAGCTGCGGCGTCAGTGGGAGGAGCTGGCGAGATCTGCACCTCAACAGGACGCGCAGGCCGTGGTTCACTCAGTGGAGGTGAGTTCAGGGTCCTCTCAGCAGAGTTGGAATATGCAGACCTAGTGTAAGTGTGTGATTGTTGGTTTTAACTGATATGCAGTCAGGCAGCTGATAGCACCCCTGACGTACATCTACAGTACATCCCATAGGATTTTAGATTTTTTTAGGCCGATAACAATTTACGTATTTCAGAGTGTAAAATCTAATTTATATCTGTATCAGCTGATAATCTATTTTTTTTACATTTACACTAAATTCTTTTTTTTTAATTCAGTTTTTTATTTTGTTTGGAAAAAGACATTCTCGTACAACACATCAAAGTGTTCATGAATATTCAGTAATGTCTGCAGTCTCATTCCAGTTTTTTGTTTTTGGCCCTTGTGCACATGGATGGGCAGATAAAAGTCCATAAAAGGCACAGTCAGCGTGGTATGAGACAGTCCACCCGTTTCTTCTTATTTCTCCAGGTTCACTTTCCTGCAGTGGTGTCCTTTGGTATTCCTTCGAGTGAACAGTTTCCGCACTTTTACACCCTAAAGTAATTGTATTCCTTATTCCACCCATATACAGACACTATAGAGTACTGCAATTAACTATTCTGTCCAGCATTTCCAAATTTCAAACTTTTGAACATAGGGACTTTACATTATTTCCATCAGAACAGAGTGAGGAGGAGTTAAAGAAAGGGAAATTCAATAAAAGGATGCAAGACTTCAGAGGGGTCACGTAAAATCTGCTCTCCTTGGGGATGTAAATTCAATCCACTTATCCCAAATTTGGTAGAATTTCTCCTTCTGGGTTCTTAGAGAATAACTCAGCTTTTCCATTTTGAATATTTCTAATGTTACTCCGTACCAATCCTCCATAGAAGGTGGTGACGGATTTAGTTACTTCCTCCTAGTACATTTTTTACTGGCAGCCTGCAGCAGCTTTATATCCCTTCTCAGTTTCAAGCATACAACATGGCCCAGGTAAAGATTCTCAAAGTTTAGGGGTTTGCCTCCTGGGAACCACATTGTCTCCAGCATTGTGAGCTTGTGTTTTTATATTTTCCCTGATGTGGAGTTTTAAAGTACCTAATTGTGTGAAGATGCTGAGTATCTTTTACAGTAAGACCTCATTTCTGAGCAACAGTTTGCATGGTGGTGCATTTATTTCCATATTGCGTCCAACAGCAGCATTAAATAATGTGGTTTAAGTTGTCCTGAAAAAGTAAGAAGTTCCTCCGCCGGGTTGTGTGAAGCTGATCAAAATGTTCCAAGTTTTTGTACGTTCATGTCAACAACAGTCAGTTTATTTAGGACGAGCAAACATCTGAGGATTTGATGTCTTTCCAGCAGTTGAATTGAAACTCATTTCTGTCATTGTTGAAGGTCACGGAGAGCAGGCAGTCAGGCAACATGCTTATTAAGCTTATCATCAGATTTCCTGCTTGACTCATCCTGAAACCTGGTGCCCATTGAGAGGCTCCGTGCATTACACTCACAATTTAATGTCTTTGGTCTCCTATTCTTGGAAAGGAGCAGACGGCATGCACTTATGGACGGAAATATCAGCCGTGGTCTGCTCCGTGTTCATTCAGCTGGTCTATTATTTAGTACAGATGCTGAGTTATATGTTGTTTTGCACTTTCATGCAAGAAAAACTCCATCCATATCATTTTTTTTTTCCATTTTCTCCCTCTTCACAAATACACTGAAAAATGTGTTTTGGAGCACTTCAGTCAGAGCCATTCGTGGAAAACAAGATTTCTATTTTTCAAGAGGGGAAAAAAGCAGCTATGCTCTCTCATGTTTGGTGCACTGATGAATTAAAGGTCACAGCATGAGCAGCATTCATAAACTGATCGCTCCGCTCCTTGATTATGATTGGCTGAGCCGCGTTCAAAGCTGTAAAATACTCATCAAAATGTTTCAAAATGTCAGATTTTTTTTTTTTTTGATTTCATTTTATTTACTTTTTATTCATTTTCTTTTAGAAACATACACATATGTGCCAGCTGGGCACAAAGACATACAACATAAGATAGCAAACACATGACGAGGGGAGGATTTGTGCATTAAGTAAAACAGCGAGTCAACATGAGCACATCATACATAAAATTTAGTGCTGTCAAAAATATTGCGTTATTAACGCGTTAACGCAAATCAATTTTAATGGCTTCATTTTTTTTATCGCGAGATTAACGCTCTTTGTGACCTAGTGAACTTGTAGTTTTTTATAAGCTGTGGCCACTGCTAGTAACGTTAAGAAAAACTACAGGATGTGATTGTAAACCGGAAACAAAACAATAGGCACGCCCCACGCACGTGTTTGGTCTTGGCTGCTCGCTAGCTGTAAAAGAGTAGGCTAACGGTTTGTGTGGATGTCAAGAGCGGAACGCCGAAATGGATGAGAACAAGATTCTGAATGGAAAGTTTAGTTTCAGAAAGTTACCAGATGGGTCGACTGACAAGACCAAAGTTATCTGTGTGTATTGTTGGTGTGAACTGAGTTATCACTGTAGCACATCCAGTCTGAAATACCACTTGATGGCCAAACACACAGCGAATTCTCCGCCGCCTCCTTGTCAGGCGACAATGGATGGCTTTCCACAGAGGCATATGGATGCTGTTATGTTCAGAGGAAAGTTAAGAAAGGAAAGTTTAAGCCATGGTTTAACTGCACTATAGGCTGAGTCCTAGTTTACAATGATGTGCACTTTGTAACTTTATCTTGTATCACCCTGTTTTGATCCCTTAGAAAGGGTTGTTGAAGGGGCTTTTTTGTAACCAAGTATTTATTTTTTTGTCATCTGTTTATTGACAGTGTTAAATTGTGTGAGATTTTGCTTCAAATGTGAACGACTGCTCAAAGTGAGAATGTTAGTGTGAAATAAAACACTACACGTTGTTGTTTTCAATAAAAAACATTTGCAGAAAGCAAGCCTATCCACTTTTCCATGTTGATAGGCTTTTTCGCAATTAATTTGCGATTAATCGCGAGTTAACTATGACATTCATGAGATTAATCGCGATTAAATAGTTTAATTGATTGACAGCACTAATAAAAATATAAAGATGCTACTTGAAAATAGGGAAAAAACATTTCTTATTAAAGGGTTTGACCTTATCTTTGCGATCTATATGAAATCAGGTCTTACAGTTGACACATAACTGAGCCATTTTGACCAATTCTCTTCAAAAGTATCAGTTTGGTTTCTTAGTTTGAATGTAATTCTCTCCATAACATAAATATTATAAATTATATTGATCCACTCATTTATTTGTTTGGTTTGTCTTTCTTAAGGTATTTGTCCCGCTTTGTATATTCAAGTCCATCCAGATCACACAGGTACATGACTTTGAAGACAGCCTCCAGGACCCCAAGAATGTCTCTCCAAAATGGAGTCACAGAGGCACAGCTCTAAAAAATATGAAAGTGATTTGCTTTTGCACTGGAGAGCGAAAGAATCGAGTCGCGTTTTTCCAGCTGAATTCCCTCCAGGAGGGGAAGCTTGTCACTGACCACTGCTGTCTGCAAGTCCCGTCCCATTCCTCTTGTGAAACCGTGAAGCCTCCCTCTGCTTCCCATCTTTCGTTAAAATCCAAAGTATGATCACCCCCAAGACTTTGGAGAGTTGAGTACAGTTTGGATATTATCTTTTGGAGGGTGACATTCTTGTAAAAAATGTCAGATTTTATTGTGAATTTTGATTTACTGGATGGGCTAAACAGTGGTCCCATCACCAAAATGGAGCTAAACCAGGTCCTCCATCAGATTTATACCACTGTAAAACATGGCGATGGTGAACACTGCGTCCACTTTCTGGCGCCCAAACTATGAGACAAGACGCAGGAGAAAACACCCCCGTGCCACCAGAGAGGAGTGCTAATATAAATGAACACTGCTTCAACAATTAATTTGTGATATCCAGATACATGTTAACAGTCATCTGTGCATCGCTTTAGGCCTCTTTGCTTTATTCTTCCTTCTCATTCCTGGTTTTTCTCCCTCTCATTATCAGCAGTTGCAGGATGCTGCTCAGGATTTGCAAAGCAGTGTGGGAGATGTTCTTGCAGCTTCCAAGCCTCTTATTGGACGGTTAGAACCACTGGCTGCAAAGTTAATCCAATCAGAGACCAGACTGCTGTCACGTGATGTCCTGCTGCTGAGCAAGGCGACGTCAGGAAAAAGGAAAAGCCTTCAGGTGAGGAAATTTGGATAAACATCACCTTAATTCTACAGAAATAGCAGAAATGTTGGTTGTGACTGTACAGTTGTTTTGATAGTAGTGACTCAGAGACCAGTTCTCCTGAAGTTTTAATGTGAAACTGTCAAATTTTACAAATCCAGGTTAAGATTAACATCACATTTGTCTTCGTGTGCAGGAAGATTTGGAGCAACAGAAACTGTTTCGCTCTCGATTGGAGGCCGTTGAAGAGCAGACACAGAACATACAGGATACACTGAAGGCCAGCTTGACTGACGCAGACTCTGAGAAGGTTGGTCACCTCCATTACTTCTATGCATCATGCACGTGATACATATATTTTTAGATTTAGCATAAGTTATATATATCCAAAAACCAGCAAAGAGTTGGAGCCGAGGCGTCTGAATGAAACCTGGTTGCTGAAACCTTGCAGCTAGCTGTCACTCAAAGCGGCCATGGCCATAATTATGCTCAACTTTGAGCCTTAATATAATTTAAAGTTGCATAAAAATTCACCCCTGCACAGTTGTCATGAACGGGGAAAATAGCTGTGAACATATGTATTTTGCTGTAAAGATGGGCATTTTCATATTGAAGTCTATGGGGAGTGACTTGCTTTTGGAACCAGCCTCAAGTGGGTATTGGAGGAACTGCAGTTTTGGGCTCTTAATTTTTTGCTGATCGATAAATCCGCTTAGAAATCATACAAAAACCACATTAAAATCATCACATTTTTATGTTTTCATCAGGATCAAAGCAAACCAGGGATAGTTGTCTGAGCATACATGGTCATATTGCCAGCAGGTGCACCTAATAACTGATTTTGCACACTTTTATTGGCCAAAGTGTAAACAAAAACATGGCTTACATTATAACCCAGAGCTCGGGAACTGATACTTCCTGTTCACATTAACCAAAACAAAGCCAAATTATGGGAGCTATATTCAAAACTTGAGACCTTTTTCTCATGAACTGAACATGTGCTGAATGTTTTTTATTTCCTGGATGTGTCGGCAGCTTGTTTGGGAGCTGAGTGGCCTGTTTGCGTCACTGGTTGATGTCAGGGAGATGAGTGGCTGTGTGACCATCAGCAGCCATGAGACTGAGAGACTGCACACGCTCAGCGGGCAGTGGGTTGAAAGCATGACTCACCTGTGTGACAAGAGCAGGTGAGAAAGCTCAGCTCGAAAAGACGCACAAATGAAAATCCGTAGAGTCTACTGAAGCTGGGGCTGTCCCCTGTATGTCTTTGTGCAGTTCAGTTGTGCTTTGCCTTGTGCAGAACTCCAAAACTTCGCCCTACACGGCTTTAATGACATGAACACCTCTAACCAATCGTCCTTTAAGCTGAGTTTTATTTCGTTTTCAGTCTATTGTGATGTTTGTTTCTAATTTTCTGCTCCAGTGGAGGTGCGTGCATTGTCAAAGAGGCTTCCAGTTACGCTGTAATTGTCCTTGTAGTTTGCATAAAGCGACATATTTCTTATTTCCAGAGAGCTGCAGGCTGAGCATCAGCGCTCGCTCAGCTTTCAGGAGAAGTGTGAGAAGCTGACGTCGATCCAGAAGAAGCTTGAGGAGGAATCAGCGTCCAAAAATCCTCAAAGGTGTTCCAGCCTCCAAGAGATGCTGACTGTCCATCAGGTACAACACAAACACACAATTCTTTCTTTTCAGAGACATTAATCAGCAACTGGGACCAATGAGGAACCAGCTTCAGGACTTCACTTCTGAACGGGGCTGCACTGGCTACTCTGAGCTTCATTCATTCGTAATGTTATTCATTCTGTTTAAAACTGCGTATTTATTGCTGCACTAGTGTTGCTAAGTCCAAAAGTCAGATGAAATCATCTCCAAAGTTCACACCATGTTTTCATCTGATAAAATATTCTGCTTCAGTCCGCATCTGTTGGCATTTCGCCTTTCAAAAACAACATCTTCACAGTGGTTGAAAAGCTGTTCGCTCTCCCGCCTGCTGCACACAAAGAGAGGCACTCAGCAGCACGAAGGGCGGTCTAACAGCAATAAGCCCGAAGGCGCGATTATAGTGTCATCATTATTTTATGCTTTCATGGGATTAGCCTGCTGCCTGCGTGTGTTTATACTGAGAAACTGATCAGTTAGATTCAGTGAAGAAAGTTGGTCGTGGAAGGCATTCAGGGTGTGTGCAACTCCACTTTTGCTCGTTAAATGGTGAATAATCAGCGCGCAAAGTAAGGCACAGGATGCAGAGGGGCTGTATTTAGTCTCTTAGTTAATCATGTGTGTTTTGGATGTAACATTAATGAAACTAATAAGAGTGTCATGTGTCATTCCCTTTCAAAGCCAGCTGTGCCAGGTGAACAGTTTAGGCTACAAGATCTTATGTGAACAATAGCAGCAGGAGACGGCTTTCTTCTAGAAGTCTGAGAATTGGTGACAGAAGCTGGAATTACTCAAAATGAAAGGACTGAAAAGGATTTGTCTTCTTAAAAGCAAAGTTAACTCTCCGACTGTCCTAACTTGTCACATATTAAATACTGTGCTGTTAAAGTGCTCGTCAGTAAAAGCTTTTCCCTCCGCTGCGTCTGCAGCTCAGTCTGCTGAACGGTTCGAGTGTTTGATAATCACAGCTTGAGGTATTGGAATGAATGTGCTCATCAGGACAAACCTGTGATCATGGCAGGACATTAAGAGGCTTGTTTGTCTCCGTGAATGTTGTTTTGTCTGCTGTCACTGCTGAGCAATGAATCAAATGAGAGATTTGATCCGTGAATCTCTCTCTCTGTTGTTTTCCGTCGCTACCACAGCGGCTCGAGGCTGAAATCATGGTTGGACACCAGCTGCTGCAGGATCTTCTCCGTCACGCGGTCCAGTCCGCGGAAAAAGAAACGGGAGAGAGGAGGTAAGTGATGGAGAAGTGAATGGGAGTTTAAGACTTTACAGAGATCCTTTAGACATGAAACAAGCTTGATGAGCGTTTAGGCTTGTACCACTTCCTCCTTTAAGCCCCAGTTTTCGTCTACGTCTCCTTTCAGGGCAGAGTGAAGTTAATAAATCCACCGAGGATCATTGCATTCCTCAGTTTCAGGAACACGCTCAGTTCATCGTAGTCCTCGGTTTGAGTGCTCAGTCTGATCCTCTGGAACAGCAGCTGTTTCTGCACCATATCGGCACCAAAACAGCACCAATAATTCTACGTTATTAAGTAGTTCATGATTGCAGGTTGAAATAATAACACCAAGAAGCTGTATTTATTGTTCTTCCTTTTCCAAAGCATTTTATAAAGTAACACAACATGAACGTGGGGTGCTTTCTGACACAATATTACAGCAAATTAATTACCAATCAAGTACATTTTGATATAGAAAAGAAACTTAAACAAAAGAAGGACGTTTCAGGGAAATATTCATTTTCCATTGCTTCCATATGTCGTTGAATTTAGATTGCTGGAGCCTCATTGAGACAGTGATTCTTTCCCAAGAAGCTGTGACAAAGGTGGTTTTAAGGAGGGCTGGTGGTGCAGGAAGTAGTCAGATCCTTTACTGAAGTAAAAGTGCTGATGCCACACTGTTAAAATACTCCACTGCAAGTAAAAGTCTTACATTTAAAACACAGATGACAAACTCAAGGCTCGTGGGCCAAAACCAGCCCGCGATGGAATTATCTCTGGCCCGCATGATAACATCTAATTATTATTAGAGCTGGTTGTACAATAAGGTCATTTCAATCAGTTTTCAATAAACCATCCGGCCCTCGACTTGGAACGATCTTTTTCATCTTGGCCCACTGTGTATTTGAGTTTGACAGCCCTGATTTAAAACCTCACTCAGGTGAAAGTATGCACATTTATCTGCAAAACTTATCTAAAGTATCAAAAAAGTAAAAGTATTCATTACGATTAAAAATGATCACTGTCCTGTGAGAACCACCTGCCTCTAAAAAGTACTTTGAATGTGTACTTCGGTACAGAACTTGAGTAAATGTACGTAGCTCAGCTCTGTGTGGATGCCATGCTGCAGAGAAAGTGGCGGTTCAGCCGTGTGGATTTGTGGTCTTGTATTCTTCGCAGACCCTGTCACCTGATAAAGTAATTAGATTTGAGGTTTTCCGGTTGCATTCCTGTCTCGGCTTGTCGGAATCACACATATCGGTTGAACGCTGACACACAACAAATTGCAGCGTGTGCAGGTGCTTCCTGCCTGGCACAGTTACAGTAGACGTCTCTTTCCCCGATACTTCCTAAAGCGTCTTTTGCAGCCTTTGGAAAGCTCTTCAAGTTTCCTTTAGTTCCTTTAAAAGCATCGATACTTAAGGCTTTAAGACGCTCGTAAAATCCTGCTGATTCTGTGTTTATTCAGCAGTTGCCTGTGAATGAAGAAGGACAGACTCATTTGTAATTCTCCTGCTTTATTGCCTCGACCGTTTTATGTGTTGTTTTTTCTTACAGGGAGAACGTTTTAATCTGAATTCCACTTCTCTAAATCTAACATCTCCATAGAGATCACACAGTGTTTCCACTCGCCCTCCGTTTTATATTGAATTCATCACACGTCTTTGGATGGATGTCAGCGCGTGTGCCAGCAGACATTTTTTACATCAAAGCTGGACCTCTTGTGTTTGTTCCTGCACAGGTCTGAAGTCGTGGCGCAGGTGAGCTGTGTGAGGGAGGCCTGGTCCAGCTCTCTGGCTCTGGTCGGCCGGCGCAGGTCCTTGATGAAAGAGCAGGTGGGCCAGTGGAGAGTCTACGGCCGAGGCTTGAAACTTCTGCAGAAGCTGTTGAGGGACGTTGACCCCCTGCTGCCCCCTGCTGGACCTGCTGTATGTGCTGTGCTTCAGCTGCGGAGCTGTGCGGATGATTACCAGGTTAGCATGCGTGCATGTATCAGCTTCTTATTAAAGCAGTAAAATTGCGTGTAAAATGCTAAAAAACAGGCACCGTGTCTCTCCACATCTTTTCCAAGTGTGTCGAAGACGCTCTGGGTCTGCACTCCGCCGTGTACGCGCAGACGCTGCAGGCTGGCAGACATTTATGCTCGACCATGACGGAGTCGGACCGTCAGAGCCGACTGCAGTCGGAGCTCCAGGCTGTGCAGGAGGCCTGGGAACGAACCAGCTCGCTGCTGGAGAGGAGAAGAGAGCTGCTCAGCACTACTGCTCAGGTAAAACACAAACACTCTTGTGCATTATTTTCATTGTTTATGTTAAATCTTACTTTAGCCCCTATAGTCATATCTTATCTTGTTTAACCCAATCAAGAAGCAACAGGATAGAAAATTACTACATGCTCACTCATTCAGTAAAATGTCCGTGAATTCATATTCAGAAACTGTTTTGTTAACCCTGTGCAGAAATATTAACCCTCCTCTGCTGCAGATGTGCTTGAAAACCAGCTAGTTGTCCTCAACAGGAAGCAGAAACCAGCAGATTTTGACTTGTGACGTCAGCGTAGCGAGGACTGACAAGTACAGACAAAGAGCATGTGTTACAGTATTAACAAGGGAGGTGTCAGCTCTGCATGACCCATATCCAGGATCTGATCCTGCCTCACACACACACACACACACACACACACACACACACACACACACACAGGAGCTGGTGTGTTGCCCTGGCACAGACCTCCAGCAAAGAGGGATCAAAGAGAAGCTCAAATCCATCTGTGATCCACATCCAGAGACAGCTGGTTAGCGCTGACTGTCCCTTTCATACCATCACTGTCACACTGCAGTGACACTGACATGTCCAGAATCTAATTAAATACTGTCAGAATGAAGTAAAACACACACACATATAATGTGTAGGAGCAAAGCATGCCACTGTTTTCTGTGTTTTCCCTGGCTGATACTGGTTAATGCTTTAAATGACCTTGCTGGTATATTAGCTGGTGGTGTCTCTGGTCACTGCGCTGTCCAGCTCCATGAGCTCAGGTGATAACTGCGTTTGAATGTTTTGGTGCCCAGGATCAGGGAGGTCAGGGAAAGTTATGTTAACCCCTTTCAGCCAAACAGGATCCACCCGGCAGAGATGGAAATCCCCCAGAGCAACACGTCAGAGATCACACAGAGTTACATTAATGCACACAGCAGAACTGACAGCAGGAGACCAACCTGGTCGTCATGAGCCCTCGAGTCCAACAAAGCTGGGACGCTGTGTTAAACATAAATAAAGCAGAATCAATTAAAACAAAAGACAATGTATTAAATGCTTGACCTCATCAGCTTCATTGATTTTTGTAAATATCTGCTTATTCTGAATTTGATGCAACATGTTTCAAACAAGTTGGTTCAGGAGCAACTAAAGACTGGGAAAGATGTGGAACGCTCCAAAAACACCTGTTTGGGTCGTTCCACAGGTAAACAGGCTCATTGGCAACAGGTGATAGTGTCATGATTGGGTGTGAAAGGGGCATCCTGGAAAGGCTCAGTCGTTCACAAGCGAGGATGGAGCGAGGTTCACCTCTTTGTGAACACATGATTGGATGAAGGATGTTACTGCATGAGCGCAGAAACACTTTGCATGTTACCTTTGGGACTGGGATTTTCAACAATAAACTTTAGATTTCCACAGCCGCTCGGGCCTTTTTGGTTACACTTTGCAGATATTTATTAATCTGGCTCTCTCCTCTGTGTCCTGCTGTTTGTCCAGAAGTGGTCTCAGTGTCAGGACGGGATAGCCAGCATCGCGTCTCACCTGGATGAGCTGGAAGCAAAGCTGAAACGGCCGCTGCCTGAAAGACCGCCGGACTCTGAGGACGAGAAACACGTTCAGGTAGTTCTGAGAACAGGTCGTCTGTGTGTAACCTTCCCTTCCTAACTGCTGGAATAAAACAAAACACAGCCTGAACAGTTGTTTCACAGCCACCTTTAAAGAGACATTAAAGACCTTTATGAACTGGGCCTTAAAGGAGGAATGATGCATTTCTCTCCGGTACAAAGACTGGTGGTTCTGATGCTCCATGCAGACGACCACAGCTACAGCTTACACTGCTGTACTGCATGTTGAATGGTGAATAATTGTTTATTTTTTCCATCTTTACTTAATATTGAAATAAAGAAAGTGGTTCAAAACAGGTTTCTTTAAAATAGTTCAGCGTTTTTGTAGCAGGACACCAAAGAGACAACCTCCCAAAACCTGTGTTTAAACAGAGCAGCATCTATTTAGGATAGATTTTCTAAAAAAAAAAGTCCAAAAATCACCACCTGAAGCCCAAATGAGTTTGTCCGTTTCAGTGCTTGATTTTGCAGAAAGGCAGGCAGACGTGGTGATTGCATAACCTGATATAATAACAGACTTTCGTGGTTTTGGATGGAAATTGCAAAGGAACAATTTTAAATAATAGTTTGTTATTGTTCTCACACTTAGAATTAGTTAGCCTTATATAATGTGTCCCAGTAAATCCCAGTTATCCCAGTAAAGTCCCAATAAATCAGCAGCATGAATCTGTTGGAAAGTCAGCAGGTGTAAAAACTTCCTCCCCCCCCCTCGACTTCATCAGTAGCTACCCACCACCCCACCACAGCGCCTCTCAGTTTCCCCCCCTTTCCCTTATTTAATACCCCCATGCTTTCACTCCCCTCCCCCTTCCTACCCCTTCTACCCTCCCCCGTCCCGTCCACAGCTCTTTAATCTGGACAGTCAGAGCGAGGAAGAGGGAGAGAAGCGTGAGCATGCAGCCTGTACATGGCTGTCTGACCGGCTGCTGAAGTGTGTGTGTGTGTGTGTGTGTGTGTGTGTGTGTGTTATGCAGGAGACGGAGCTCTCTCTGCAGCGTTTGGCCGGTGGACTGAAGGAACTGGCCACCATGAAGACGGACTTATCCCAGTATGTCGCCGCCGGTGACTCGGCTCTGCTGGAGCAGCAGCTGGAGCAGCTCCACGGTCAATGGGAAGAGCTGTGCATGAAGGTGAGAGCTGAGACAGAGGCGGAGAGGTGAGAGCAGGTGGAGAGGAAGCACTGAGAGGAGGAGAGAAGGAGCTGCTCCCAGCGGTGGCTTGGCGGTGACCAGCAGCACAAAGCTTCTGCACCGCTGGGGCTGCACACACACACTCATTTGTTTGAGAAAGGAGCCACCGTGAGCAGGTTCATGGAGGGAAAATTACAACCTCGTCTCTTCTTCTCAATGCTTTTGCAGCTTTCCTCCCCACAGCTCTGTTTGTTTTCTTAACATTTCTTATGCAGAAGTGCCAGAACTCCGGCTTGTTGCTCGGGCTGGATGCGTGCTGTGTGGGACCGGTCTGGCTTTGGTTGCCTCCGAGTCTTTCCGAGTCTCTTTTTTTCTGCTTGCATCAGCACAAAGGAAAGTGAAGCCTTCTGCGGTTCATTCAAATGTTTGGAAATAGTCACTTGACAGCTTTCCAGGCTATAATTAGCTCCTGACTTGGACTCACTGTGCGATCTGAACAATCACATGAAACCCTCAAACAGAACAGGCCGTTCATTCTCTCCAATAACTGCATTAAACGCAGCTCACATTCCTATAGTTAAGTCTTCTGGCTTTAACACAAACGCACTCTTGTTCGTCAGACCAACGGTCACGACGCGCTCGAGGCGTTTTTGTCAGTTATTAGGGTTATTGGCATGATTGCAGTCGTGCTAATTGGGTGTCCGGTTAGGCCGGCTGCGTCCACCTGCTCCTGTCTTGGCAGGAGCTGCTGGGACGCACAGATGCATCAACAGCTGCCGGTTTGTGTTGATGTTTGGTGTTCTGTATGCTGCCGCCTCTTTTGTTATCTGTGCAACCGCGCTAACAGTTTGATGTCTTCAAGGAAAGACGCAGCTAACAGAGTGTTTAGACCCTCTTTAGATGGTTGTTTTTTATACAAAGTGTACACTTCAGCTTTGGTAAAGTTAAAACTTTTATCATGAGTTTTGCTAAGTACTGAAACTTTATTTTTTTAGGTTATTTGAGAAAGCACAGGCTAATTTCAGCTGTTGAAACACACAAGATTCTTCATCCTCATTAACTCCTGGCGTGCCCGGGGGGCATGGATCTGAGCCACAACAGTTTCCTCTGCATAGCTAACAGGTTGTAGGTGGGGGAAGCTGCTGGAATGGGCCCAGTGAGCAGATGGCCTGGCTGGGCTGAAGGGATTCAGGGTTCAGGGGACAGGCTCTATTGTTCCAGGGGGAGCACAAAGTCCTCGCGGGGTGACAGCGGCTCACAATGCACCCTAAATTCTCCAGAGTCCAGAAGTCCCAGCAGTGTTAGTACATAAACACCAAAGCAGGGCTCATTTAAACCAAATAAATGCCACAGAGCTGTAAAATATAGCTGGTTCAAACATGCCCCGTGGGCTCACTAAGCCCTTTAACCTCAAAAAGATCATCAGCCCCCCCCCCTCGGCTGCGTAATGGGCTGTTTTCACGGCATTAAGCTGTCATTAGGAAAATGGACCTTGTTAATTTTATCAGACAGAGAGTCTCTTGGGGGGAATTCACTCAGTTCAGTTGATTGTTGACTCTGACAGAGATGACTGCTTCAATGCAATACAAGAAAACAATAAACTTTAAGTTAGTTTCACTGTTTTTTAATGTAATCTGTTGAAATCTGTGGACCAGAGACGAGCGTGCTGCTTTGAAGTTAAAACCTTTTTATTAATGCTTGTCTGTTTTTCCAAACAAAGTGGCTGGTTTTCTCAATGAGACGCCGTTAAATGAATCATGCTCCGTACTCGGTGTGGATGAAGCATCATAGTCACTGGTTTGTCCCACAGACACCCTGAACTAGCAGGAAAGTGGCATCAAAGCTTGCTGGTGTTATCATTAAACAAACACTCATCTCATACCTAACTGCTGTCAGTCCTGACTGCGCCTCAGGCGTCCTCCCAGCACAGCGACGGGTTTTATTTCTTTCAAATGAAGTGTTTTAATGGCTCTTGAAACTGCACCAGGCAGTTTTTACCATCTAAATACACCCGACTGCTCAGCGTGGAATCATAAAGCGGTGATAATCTGAGCACTGATGTTAGCTTTGACATTCATCCGGCTGCCATAAAGCGTGCCTGACGCCACTTTTATCGCTCTTCCCAGGTGTCCTTGCGCAGGCAGGAAATCGCAGACCGCCTCAACGCCTGGACCATCTTCAACGACAAGAACAAAGAGTTCTGCGATTGGCTGACTCAGATGGAGAACAAGGTGTGCCACAGCGGAGAGCTGAGCATCGAGGAGATGGTGGAGAAACTGAAGAAGGTACAAGATCTAAAGATGAAGACTAATGACAAACATTCAGTTCAAGGAGTTCCTTCACTTTAAATAAGACCTCCGGATTTGAGCCGACATTGCAGGTGTTATAAAACATTTACGCAGGACACCACTTGCACACTATTCTTCATACAGCCCCTGATTCAGAGCATGGACGCCACCTCTGTGGGTTCATCTCCATACATGAGCATCGTGCGTTATGCTGTTTATGACAGATGGCGGCCTGGAATGGAGTGGCTGCTTGCTCTTTGTTCACACACAACAGTTGTCCTTTCTGGGACTGAAAGCCTTTTGTACCTTCCCGTCTCATGATGAAGGGCACTCGTTAAGTCACAGAGATAATGATCGGTTTGGACACTGCAGGATCGTTGTTTTGGGCTGTTAGATGAGATGAGAAAATTAGAGGCACACGATGGTCCCTTTTAGTGATTTGGTTCGCTAACACTGACGGTTTGAAGCGTCCTGCTCTATTTTAAACTGAAGTGAAATCCACATTTTGGTGTCAATCTGGAATAGACACAATCACATCACAACTAAGATGCTCACTTCTCATCCTTTTGACGCCATTAGCTCTAAACTGATCACAGATTGGTCAACATAAACAACATTTGACAGATTTTAGACACATTTTTCTGAGGTTTTTCTGCTTACCCTTCAGGACATGAAGCAGCATGACCTTATCGCGTCTTTCCACAGGACTGCATGGAGGAAATCAACTTGTTCAGTGAGAATAAGAGCCACCTGAAGCAGCTGGGCGAGCAGCTGCTGTTGGCCAGCGACGAGGCCAAGCAGACGCAGGTCCGCGGCTCGCTGCTGGAGATCAACCAGCGCTGGCACAACCTCTTCCACCACATCGAAGCCAGGTGAGAGCGGCCACAGTTTTCTAGACCACTCAGTGTGTGTGTGTGGATGGTTTTTGAGGTTTGCTGAGTTACACACACTGAATTTCATCCCATTATCGGCCTTCCAAACAAGCACCTTTCACAGCGAAGCCACTCTGCATTAAAGAGCATCATTAACTAGTGGACGGCTTTAACTGGAGCCTGTAATTAAACAATAGCTCCAGTGTGGATCCATCCACCTGCTGTTGTTAGTCGTGCTCTGCAGCTGTCAGGAAGCATGGCTTCTAATGTACAGACTGTAGGCTAAGCCCCTGCGTTAACCCCCCCACCCTCCCCAGACAGATGGAGAGTCCAGGGGAAGAACTGGAGCTAGACTCCTAAACCTGCAAACCCAACCTACCCCACCACCACAAAAAAAGCTGTGCTTAAGTCTCAGACAGCACCATATGTCCCCATGTCCACGCTGACTCCCCCACCCCAGTTCTAGAGTGGGACGACATCAGGGAGGGTGGGTTGATACGGGAGGGGCTGGGGTCTGTCGGCATGCATTCATCCATGATTTTCAATTCTTGATGGAGTAACGATTAATAATAGTATAGTGATAATTCAACAACAACTGCTGGACTGACAATAATGAAACAATAATTCTGCAAGAGCCCAAAATAATGTGTGGAGTTATTCCAGCTAAAAGAGTTATTTATTTCAACACACAACTCAATTACACGGCATAAATAATTAAGGTTGATGTAATGGGTGCAGTGCAGTTACAATAATTAAAGCTGCATTCATTGATTTTTCGCCACAAGGGGGCACACTAACCCCAAAACAAGCACACACACGCACAAATAAAACAGCTAACTTGTTGCACACCCAGCAGAGACGCAGGAACATTATCATCCAATAGGATGTTGGAGTCATGATTCTGGCTAACTGAAGAAAAACTTAACTCTGCTTTTAGCTCAGTTTTGGGCTCCACCAGCTCCTGAGAATAATCAGAGCTTCTTTAGCTGCTAGATGCTCCTTTCTTCAGGAGCTACTTGCTAACTTGTTTAATGTGAGAGCGTACAGCGGGATGATCTCAAAATCTCTGCCAGCTGATAGCGATAGCATGTAGCTAACACAGCAAAACGGTAAATATGTGACCTTTAAAGCCAAAACGATGAGCTAAAGTTAGCAGAGACGTATATCCGAAAGCGTGGCAGCCCTGTGTGTGCGCTACACTTCACTCTACTTTTGTTAGTAGAGTCGGGGTGCATCCAAACAAAGCACATTTATGCTTAGCTCACAACAGCTAATTTGATGCGACGCAATAATTAAGTACAAAAAAATAGATGTAACCCAATTACTGAAAGTCAAATCACATGAAAATTAAACGGATGGATCTAAAAAACCTGAAAAAGCACATGCACAGTGAAGATCTACGTGATCACAGTGACGAGAGTAAATGTCATTGGAGTTTAGCCTCTGAGCAGCTCTGAGCCCTCCTGTGGTCGGCCGTACTTTGTTAAATTCGTCCTCCTCCGCCATATATCCTCTCTTATCCTTCAGCTCCTTTCTGCTCCGTTTTCTCCGTCCATTCTGCTCTTGTCCCTGTCCTCATCAGGGACCCCTGCCTGGGCTTTGTGTCTTTGTTGGGCCTCCGCATGAAGCTGCTGGTCTTTGTTAGGCTGTCAGAGGTAGAGAGGGAGTGAAAGAGAATGTAGTTGACCAGGATGGTTGCATCTGCAGGGGGAGGGGAGTCTTTTCTGGACAGAATTTACGCTGACTCCATTATGTCTTCATTCCACGGCCATAAACTTGAAGCCACATGAACACTGTATATACTCGTGGTGTGTATAAGACGTGGACGTCGTCTCCCTGATGTCACCCTCAGGTTTCTGAGGAGCCTTTGTGGAGCTCAGTGACAGCGGCTCCAGCCGTCACCATCTTGGCTGTGCCTGACTCTTCTGAACTCCTGGCTAATACTGAAATGGGCAAAGAGGTGGAGCGTGGGTGGAGCTGAGGCAGCCCGAATGAAGCCAGCTTTTTTTTTAATATAGAAAGTTAAAAAATCTGGGATATTAGCTACAGAGGCCAAAGCTGTACATGGATGTATTTCTGCTGTGAGGTTAGGCATTGAAATATGGGGGTCTATGGGGAGTGAGTCCCTTTTGGAACCAGCCTCAAGTGGCCATTTGAGGAACTGCTGTTTTTAGCACTTCTGCATTGGCTTCATTTTTCAGGCCCAGACGTTACTGCTTGTGTACGCTGATGTTAGCATTTAGCTCGAGTACATTAGAAACAAAAGAAGCTAAAGCTCTCGAATATAGAAAAAAACTTGATCATAATTCAACTCTTGAGTCTAAACTAAACTCGAAGCATCCAAAATAACAGACTGAAGGTCTGCAGCTCGAGGCGGTCTTCATGAGACCAGATCTAAAGGGGCTTTCGCACACTCCTCTCATCCCCAGTCGTCCCAGTGTGGGACACATGATGGGACCGTTTCATGGTTCTTCATGCTGCCACCTCCACCCGCAGCTGTGTTTAGAGCTTATTATTTGGGTGGAGAGCGGCTCCCTCTCAGCCCCGATGGGCTCACATGGCGAAATTAACTCAGGCTCCAGAATGGGCACACTTCAGGCTTTTACGCCCCGAGGAGAGCTCGTATTGTCCCCGGCGTTTCCATGGCACCAGTCAGTGGGGTGCAGTGTGTGTGTGTGTGTGTGTGTGTGTGTGTGTGTGTGTGTGTGTGTGTGTGTGTGTGTGTGTGTGTGTGTGTGCGTGTGTGTGTGCGTGTGCACACTAACGAGGGGGTCAGTTGTCATGGTGACTGGAAGTTCTAATATAAGATACCTGAGAATCTCAGTGAGAAGACAAACTTACTTTGTCCGTCTTTCTGTCTTTCTGTCTCCCGTTCTGTCTTTTTGACTTAATTTCTTTCTTTTTCTTTCTTCCTTTACATTTTTCAGTCTTTCCTTTTTCTCCGTTTCTTTTGTTTATACTCTTTCTGTCTTTTTCCTCTTTTGATCTTTTTCCTCTGTCTTTCTGCCGTTTCCTTCTCTCTTCTGTATCTTTCTCTACTGTTTTTTTGTTGTTTTGAGTGTGTGAAAATAAAAACATGTACAATACAATAAGCCTAACCTGCGTGCGTGGGTGTGTGTGTGCGTGCGTGCGCGTGTGTGTGTTCAGGGTGAAGAAGCTGAAGGAGACTCTGGTGACGGTGCAGCAGCTCGATAAGAACATGAGCAACCTCCGCTCGTGGCTCTCTCGCATGGAGGCCGAGCTGTCCAGACCCATCACCTACAGCGTCTGTCACCACCAGGAGATCCAGAGGAGGCTCGCCGAGCAGCAGGTACGCACACACACACACACACACACACACACACACACACCTGTCAGGTCACACCTGTGACACTGCTTTCGTGGCCTTTTGGTCTTTTTGAGATTTAGTTTGATTTCAGACGTTTTGTGTGTCTGATATTTTTCTCGGCCTGCTGTCTCTTTGTCTTCACAGAATCGTTTGTGCTGTTAGATTTTAATTTTCACCGTCACTCCCACTCTTTGTCTCTTCATGTTAATAATTCATGTCTGTCCTTTGTGTCATTTTGGGAGTGGTGGTCTCCTGCAGTGAGCCTCTGTCCTCCGTCTGTGGACTGATGTTGAACACATGGTGTCACTGCTACGGACTGATGCGATGTCTGTCTTCGTGTCCGTCCAGGTGCTGCAGAGGGACATCGAGCAGCACACGGAGGGCGTGGCGTCGGTGCTCAGCCTGTGTGACGTTTTGCTGCGGGACGAGGACGCCGGCGGCGGCACCGAGGCCGAGAGCGACTCCCTGCAGGAGACCAGCCGCAGCCTGGACCAGCGCTGGAGGACCATCTGTGCCATGGCTCTGGACAGGAGGCTCAGGTAGGACCTGAGACACACGCGTGTGCTGTGTCCTCACGCCTTTCCTCCACATATAAAGCAGGCAGATCAGTGCAAACACATGCTTTGATGATGTTACACAGCCGGAGAGCTGAACTTCTTTGTTACTATTACTGCTGATATTACTGCAGTATGTACATATAATTATTATACGTAAACACAGTCTGAGGGGTGTAACAGGTTATATCAGACATTTAAATTTAATCATTCATAGTGTTCAGATCCAGGCAGCGCCTACATGCTGGTCAGAAAAGCCTTCATCTGGACTAACCTCACAGCGGACTGTAACTCCACTGCGATGCCTCCTTGCAGGATCGAGGAGACGTGGAGACTCTGGTGCAAGTTCCTCGACGACTACTCGCGGTTCGAGGATTGGCTCAAGATGGCCGAGCGCACCGCCGCCAGCCCCAACTCCGCGGACGTCCTTTACACGGTCGCCAAGGAGGAGCTCAAGAAGTTTGAGGTCTTTTTTCCATTTTTATTTCCTTTCTGGTGTCTCTGTTCTGTATTTATGGCTCTACTCTTCTGTTAAATTAGCAACTAAAGGTGGATGTGTAAGGTAAAGAAATGTTAGTTTATTTGACATCATGACAAACTAAGAACAGCAGCCATTATCAATAAAGTATTGATCTGCTGACCGTTCACTCAATCAATCATTTGGTTTATAAGAAAGTTACACCATATTGAAATACTCCAGTCCATCTCTGATTCATCTCACCTCCTCTGCTCCTCTCAGGGTTTCCAAAGGCAGGTTCACGAGCGGCTGACCCAGCTGGAACTGGTCAATAACCAGTACCGCCGCCTGGCCAGGGAGAACCGCACTGACCGAGCCAGCCAGCTCAAAGCCATGGTGCACGAGGGCAACCGGCGCTGGGACGCCCTGCACCGCAGAGTGGCCGCCGTCCTGCGTAGACTGAAGGTACCCGACGCAGCGCCGCCGTTCACAACCAATCAGACGAATGACGGGATCAGCTGAGAGTGACTTTAAACATGAAGCACAAAGTGACGTGACCGACAACTCAGGAGGCATCTGAAACTGTTCTCATGCCGTTCTGTTTAATGTGACTCAGAACAGCTTGAACGATTGTGTCATCAGTTCTGTTGTAGAGAGGAGAAAGTGGACCAAAGCAGAGCTGGACTGTTCCTATCAGAGTTAGATTTACATGAGCTCCGACATCCTGAGCTTCCTCTTACCTTTATATTTTCTTAAATGATTCATTTAAAGGCTTCACGAGAACCTTGAGCTTCGTCCAAGGAGATGAGTGTCGAGCTCCAAATAATTTACTGCAGGATTGCGCAACAAGAAATGTCTTCAAACTGATCCCTCATTTGAGAATTGAGCAGCTGGACTTAATCTTCCAGTCCTGATTGATTCTGACTCACACGGTCTCTCTGCCTTTGTGTCTTATTCATCTCAACCAATCAGCCGAACGCATGAACGGAGAGCTTTATCTGTTCAGTAAAACATTTCATTTAGAAAAACAGCCTGTACTTCTCTCCTCCTCTGCTCACTTCCTGTCATGAAGTCATGATGTAATGAAGTCTTAAAATGCCAGTCATGTTAAAAAAAACACACGTTCTCCTTTCGCCTCCCTCTCAGCATTTCACCAGCCAGAGGGAGGAGTTTGAAGGCACCAGGGAGAGCATGCTGGTGTGGCTGACCGAGCTGGACCTGCAGCTCACCAACGTGGAGCACTTCTCAGAGAGCGACGTCCACCACAAGATACAGCAGCTCAACGTGAGGACATGCCGACATCTTTTGACAACCTTTATTTCACCTGGAGAGACCGCTGAGGTGTAGGACAGAGCTCAGAAACAGAAGAGCTGACGGAAAAACGATGAATGAGAGCCGAGAGTTAAAATACAGGAGAGTGATACAGCGATAAAATGACAGTATAGTTAAAAACATTTGCGATCAATCACCATAAGAAACTGATATTTTTCCTTTCGTGCCTTCACTGCGGGTAGCCGGAGCCCTTTTTGGAGACGCCACTAGCAGTTGTGTTCGGTCCCTTCTGGTTTTCATGCTTCTTCCTGCCTCCTGCAGAGTTTCCAGAAGGAGATCACCCTGAACACGGAGCGCATCGACGGGCTGATCGTGTTCGGAGAGGGTCTGATCCAGAGGAGCTCGCCGCAGGACGCAGCGCTGATCGAGGACGAGCTGGAGGAGCTGCACACCTACTGCCAGGAGGTGTTCAGCAGACTGGTCCGCTTCCACCAGCGCCTCAGCCAGCCGCCGGTGAGACGCCACAGCCGCTCCTCCACTCATAACTTGATTTATGCAGTTTCAACCCGAGCAGATCTCCCTTTTTTTCTATTCTATCACTGTTTTTTACAGCACATTTGAGATTCAACTGTTTGCTTTAAGCTCAATTTGCAGATCTGGAGAGTTTCAGGCGAGTTTTGTAAGGAGATTCTGCGCCTCTCTGACGTATTTCACTTCACCTTTTAGCCTAAATTCAATCCTAATCATGATTTTAACTTCACACAGCTTGAATCCACTGCCTTTAAGGCTGTGCGGTGTGTATCGATGTGCGCTCTGCTGAGAGATGACCATATCTTGCTGTACGTCTAGATCAAAGAGGAACCGGAGCTCTCTGGCACCACCTTTTCCCTGGAGTCCAGCTTGGAGCTGATTGGCCGGCCGTGGCTGGGGCGAAGCCTCCCGGCCACCCCCACCCACCTGCTGGCCTCTCCGCTGGAGCGTTCGGGCCGGGAGACCCCGGTGAGCGTGGACTCGCTGCCGCTGGAGTGGGACCACACCGGAGACGTGGGAGGGTCATCGTCCCATGAGGATGACGAGGAGGAGGAGGAGGAGGAGGAGGAGGAGGAAGATGAGGAGAGAACTTACTTCAGTGCACTCTCAGGTAGATTCACAGCATTGAACATGCAGCAAGGCTTCACACGCTTTTCCATTTTTTATCAGTTTTTTATCGCCATAAGGCTTTGAAATGTAAAGACGAGACTCCGACTTGACGCTCGGTCTGAAATTTAAACCAAAGTCTGTTCAGTGGAGACGAAAGTCAAAACCTCTGAGCCTCTAAAAATGTTCCTGGCTGACTGAAAAAGTTCCCGCGGTGGAGAAGGAAAATGAAAGCTCTAAACATCTCGTTGATGCGACCTCATAGACGTGACACAGACATGCACTCACCTCCAGCCTGACCGCTCTCTCCTCCCAGAGGTGGAGTGGACAGAGAGCCAGGAGGAATTTGTCGAAGCCCTGCAGGCCCTTCGAGCCTCCTCGCCCGGTAGGCAGCAGAGCGTCTTCACCTTCATCAATCCGCTCTCAGCTCTTCTTGTATCTCACTGCTTGTTGTGTTGGGACATTTTTGGACATTTTTTCCTCCTGGGACCCTTTTTCATTTTGCAAAATCCACTAACTGATTTATGGGGTGGTTAAAGCTCTCATCAGACTTTTTCTAAATTCATTTCATTAGTTTGGGATCTGAGGAGGCCCCTTTCATTTGTTTTCCACATACACACTGAATTCGTACTTGCACCTCTTCAGTCTGTTAATTTTAGCCCTCGTGACCTTTGACCTTCCTCCGACACCCCGGCTTTTATCTTCCTCGTTTTTCGCTCAACACTCTCTGCTTCAGTTCATCCGACATCACGTCACTTTCCTTGTGATCCTCTGCAGCAAAGTATCACAGCATCTTTAAAAGTCATTTATCCTCTGAGGACTGCTGTGAACTGGTTTTGATGGTTTTGATGGTGGTTTCCTGCTGCAGCTTTTCCCTGCTTGGGTCACCATCTCTCTGCTCAAACATGTCAAACACAGATACAATCTTGTTTTTTTCTGCCAGGTTTTGGCTGTAATTTGAAGTTTTACATCTTGTTCTCATCACTAGAAACATTCTTCCAGTGTCGCTGTTTCCCATTAATTAAGTGGATGACAGTGTATCTGTGCCACATGTCATATGAGCCATGATTCAAACACAGAGCTAAAATTAAGCTGAAATTGTGTAGAATTTATTGCCAAAACCACAAACTCCCAGCAGCAAACATTCAGAAGTGACAGCAAATGTAGCGACGTCGCTGAAGCCGAAGGTGTCGTGCATTAACGCCTGTGGTGGTTTCTTCTTCCTTTTTCAGTTTCAAGCAGGTCTTTGGCTGCACTTGAGTCTCCAAGATGGCGCTCGCAGCGAGACGCAGAAACTCGGTCCCTGCAGCTGGACTCAGAGGGCCACACCGAGGCCCCGCCCACCCTCACCAGCACCCCTCTAAAGCCGGGCTACGTACGTTTCAGATCCGTCCACCGCAGCAATAACGGTTAATACGCGTGATCTCTGAAGGAGTCGATGCTTCACAAATGTTTGTTGTGTCTCCAGTTGCGTCTCATGTCCCAGTGCAGCGGCAGCATCGAGGACATTAAAAGAGTCTCGCTGATCCTGGACGACGACGAGCAGCCGGAGGAGCTCGGCCTGACGGGACTGGCTGCCTCGGACAGACAGTCAGGTGAGAGGCGCCTTGGCTTGATGTTCACAGTGCTGACGGCAGAAATCTAAGCTGGAAGATCTGCTTCCACAAGCTAATGCTAATCAATTAAATCCACCACTGGTTAACGTCTGCGCTCTCTCAGGTGTGATTGAACGCTGGGAGCTGCTCCGGGCTCAGTCCAGGAGCGACCTGCACGCCGGCCCTCAGGAGCCACAGCAGCTCACGTCCGACCTCGACGACGTCACTTCCTGGTTAGGAAACGTGATGCCGGAGCTGGAGCGCCGCCTGCAGTCCGACCCTGCGGCCAGCATCGAAGACATGGCAGCCAGAGCCAAAGAACTGAAGGTGAAACTCAAGGACCAGAGCGACAGATCTGCTGCTAAATATTCAGGTTTTCTGCTCGGATTCACGGTTCTTCTCTTGCAGGAGATGCAGAGGACGTTCACCCGCTACAAGTCTGTCATGCTGTCCGTGAACCTGCGAGCTCAGCAGGCTCCAGAGCTCCAGGAGAGGCTGGCGGGCGTGAACCGAGACTGGAGCCGAGCGTCTACAGGCCTCCAGCAGTGGGACACCAGTCTGAGGAAGACGCTGATGCGCTGCCAGGTGACAGGAAATGCTCACGAGTTTGTTGTACCTCATGTTTACGCGCTGTACCGAAACAGACTGTGAGAACTAATCTTCACCCTCCATGCAGGAGTTCCATGAAACCCTCCATTCTCTGCTGCTGTGGCTGGCCCACGCCGAGAGCAGACGCTACGCAGTGGACATCAGCAACCCCGACACACCCGTCACAGCCCTGCAGCAACACCGCCGCACGCTCACGGTGAGCAGATATAACCACGCACGGTCGAGTGCTCGCTGTCCTGCTCGGACGCGCCGTCACCACCTCGAATGCTTGTGGTTTGCAGGGTCTGCAGGAGGAGCTGCAGGGCAGGCGGACCCAGCAGGCCTCCCTCCAGGCTCTGTGGTCTCAGCTCCGGCCTGAGGAGGAGGCCGCGGAGAGCGGCGACGCCCAGGAGAAGCTGCACGTGACGGGCAGCAAGCTGAAGCTGCTGCTGAGGCAGGTGGACCAGGACCTCAGCAGCCTGCAGCAGCGCCTGGTGAGACGTTTGAGCTGATAGTTGGAGCTGAAAGCCAGATTCTGTCCGCTGACACAGTCCTTTGTCTTTCATTCAGGACTGTGAATCTGCATCGGACGTCCACGGCCAAAGTGCCTCTGCAGAGGCCACAAACTCAAAGCAGGGCCCGTCCACTCAGAGGTGAGCTGAAGACATCGATGTGTCATTAATACAGTTCAGTGCAGACTGACTGCAGTCACTCTGACTTCATCTCTCAGCAGCGTTTTTTTCATTTATTGCTGGAACTTTGTCCGTGTGTCTCCCGCAGAGAGAAGAGGGACTCGTCACCTCCTCGGTCCTTCTTCTACCGGGTCCTCCGCGCTGCCTTCCCCCTCCACCTCCTCCTGCTGTTCCTCCTGCTCCTCCCCTGCCTCATTCCCCTGTCAGAGAGCGAGCCCGGCTGCACGGGGGCCAACAACTTCGCCCGCTCCTTCTACCCCATGTTACGCTACACCAACGGCCCGCCGCCCACCTGACGGAGACGCACTTGGACAAAGGAGGAGGACATTTTTTGGTAGCACGCTGAGAAACACACGCCACCTTTTTAATCACACTGAACAAACCTTCTGACATAAAGCAATGAAATTATTGTCCCCAAACAAAGTCAGAGCAGAAACGTATTTAAGCAACTGTTTTTAAAAATCCGACTGTATTTATTCCAGGAACAAAAAGACATGTGTCAGCATTTCAAAAACAAAACAAATGCAGACATTTGTACTTATATTTGTGGCAGCAGAGAGATGAACAGTCACAGGTCAGACAGTTTAAATAATAAAGGGACAGTTCACCCCACAATCAAACAGTCCTCTCACCTGTCGCTCTATTTCTGCGTCTGTATTGTTGTTAGAACTGAACTGGATGCAGAAATCATGACCCAGTGACTCAAGCTAATCCACAGATCTTACTGTGAGCAGCTTCATGTAGGAACTACTTTCTTTCTTCTCTCCTCGTGGACGAGAGGTTTGTGACAGCGCCGGATGTTGACATTAACGGCGTCCTGCTCAGCTGAGCTGAAACTGTAGCTAGCAGTAGCGGTTAGCTACGCAAGCTAGTGCTATCAGACGCGGGGTAAGGGAGCAGATGCACGCTTCCTTCTGCACAGTGATTCGGTTGGTGGGTGTAGTTTAGCAGACAGAAGGTAGTTCCTACATGAAACTGCTCACGACGCAACACGAGTAACTGGCTCATGATTTCTGGAAAGAGACGTTGCTGTTGAGTTCTTCTCATGGATTTTTCAGCGCTTTGAGTAACCCAAGCCGAGCTTCATGATACTAAAGAGAAGGCAGACATCTGCACAGCTGACGTCTCCACAGCTCACACCAAAACACCCGCAGGTACGAACTGTCCCTTTAATTTGACGGTCTCTGCGTCACCAGGCA
Organism: Chaetodon trifasciatus; assembly: GCA_037975065.1. Taxonomy (NCBI): domain Eukaryota; kingdom Metazoa; phylum Chordata; class Actinopteri; order Chaetodontiformes; family Chaetodontidae; genus Chaetodon; species Chaetodon trifasciatus. The sequence goes on along the minus strand of JBBMOE010000007.1, from coordinate 13,563,691 downwards.
GGCGTCACGGTGCATCAGTGGACTTTCACCAAACACGTTGCCGCTTCGCTTTTATCAGATTTTTTTATTCAAATGTAAATGTTTTTCTTGTTATTTACATGTTTATTTTCAGATTTCACTCCGCTGTGTTACATTTCACTTTGTGTGACTTCACCCTGCAAACACAGAACGTTTGATGCTAGCTTGAACTCTGAATAGAAAAGAAAAGGGTCATTTTTACAGCAGAAGACACTGGTTGAATCTGAATGTAGTCTTTGTAAGGCCAGCAGTACAAAGTTTTTTTACACACAGTTGTAAATCCATATTTTTTTAGATGCTGTTTACCTTGAGTAGACTGCGACGCTTTCATGCCTCCTGTGCTCAAACGCTGTAGCTTTAGCAGGACGATGTGTATGTACAGAATGTGATAATATAATGCTTATTTATAACATCAAACGGTGGATTTCTGCTCCTAATTTTCTGGTAGTAAACACTGATTGTCTTAACTCCATTGACCAAAAGCTCCTTTTTTTTCATTTCGCCTGAAGTCCTGATGAACAAACGCACATAAATATGCCTTTGACAGACAGATACAGTACATGCTTTGGTTACTTCAAATCAGAACAAGAATTACAACAAAAATCTAAAACCTCTTACAACAAAACAGATGTTTTAGGTGTGAAATTACCTTTTAAATCCCTAAAAACGATTATTTAGGTTCTTTATGTGAAGAGAGGATTAATACCACTGATGATTGCACATGAAATACAGAGCTACAATCTGGAGGCAATTAGCTTAGCTTAGCATAAAGACTGGAAGCAGGGGGAAACAGCTAGCCTGACTGCGCTAATGATTTGATCTCAACACAAACTGAAGAGTAAACACAAAGATGCACCTGGCTCTTGAGCTAAAACCACAAACCTCAGAGAGTCAGGCTAGCTGTTTCCCTCTGCTTCAACTATTTATGCTAAGCTAAGCTAACTCCAATTCCACCCTTAGCTCGCAGACTGACTGATCTTCTAGTTTAACTCTGTTACACGCTCAGTATGTAACTAATGTACTAATAAAAAGGTAAGAGCACTTGTGAGGGTGAAAATTCATTCTTGACCTAGAAAACAGTAGTTTGAGATTTTAACTCGAGGTCCACTTTCTCGCTTTCAGCCATCAGTGATCACTGAGTTCATCACTCAGTATTATAAGCTCTACAGAAATCGCTGCTCCTGTTTCTTTATGATAAAATAATTTAAGTATAAAATTGCACGACTGCCAATTTCTTTCATCCGTCAATCTGAATTTGATAAACTGATATTATCTGTAGAGAGAACAGGCAAATGTATACAAATACAACCACAACAAATGGTCATCTGCAGACTGTTTGTGTCCACAGTTACCATCTCTGTGCTCGATGACTGAAAGGTGGATGGACGCAGATAATGTCTGATAACCGATGGAACGACCAGCAGGTCACCTGATTACACGTCACTGTTACAGGTGATCAGTGAACTGTGTGCATCACGATGAGAACATGTACACAGTGACAGTTTGCAGTGTTTTCAAAGCCTGCAGTGTTTCTACATTATGGCGTGATGCTGATCACTGAAGCTGCATCGCGACTGCGCACACGACGGCTACTGTAACGAGTTCTAAGACACAGAGACAATTTTCCCTTTTCTTCAAGCAAAACTTGGCAAGTAAAAGTACGAGTTTGTCTCAGGAGCGATACTGATTCTTCAACAGGAAACCAAAGCCAGGAAAGGCCTCTGTTGTGAGTGTTGTGTAATGTGCCCTCTAGTGGTCAACTGGAGGTACGCGACGCAACAAAAACCACAAATTAGCCATCGGAACAAATTTCGGGTGCAGTTAATTTCTGGGCTCGCTTCTGATTGGAAACGTCACTAAAAAAAACTGATCAATTTCCTGCTTTGTTAATTGGTGACTGCTAACTTTCACTCGTCGATTACTTTGGAAATCTTTCAGCGGCCTCACTGGGAACTTTTCTCCTACTATTGTACGCTTCTTTTCTGCGAGCCTGGTTCCCTTCAGTCAGTATTTACACACAGATGTCGATGGGAAATGTGTGACTGCGTGGACGAGATGGTTAGAAAAGACATTATTTATATATTTAGCTCACTGTCTTTACACACTGCTTCTACCTGACAGTCCTGCCTTCACACATGAACATTTAAGCGAGTGCTGGTGCTACTGGCCAAACCATGACAGCCATTTCTTCGTGTTCCTGTTCCACTAAGTGGTGGTGAATCGATGAAAACTGTGTCTGAAGGTTCAACGTTGAAGATGTGAAGGTGTGTCAAAGCGTAAGCGGTGGGCGTTCACAGAATTCAGCAGAATCTTCCAGTCAATTTTGTGGACTAGTTTTGTGCAAAGCTTTAAAAATTCATTTCCATCTGAATTCTGGTCCCACTACTGTGGTTCACCTCCACCTCCGCTGCTGCCGGCAGTCCAGGAGTTTGAGGGGCCGCTGCCGGAGCCGTCTGGCCGAGCGGGAGCCTCCTCCTGGTCCCCGGGCTCCTGCTGGGAGGGCCGGCGAGGCAGACGGGAGCCGTGCATGATGTGGGCGTCCAACATCTCCAGCAGCAGGTCGTACAGAGGCACCATGTTCTTCATTTTCATGCAGTGGAGGTGGTCCATGCCTTTGTTGCTGCACATTTGAAAACAGAGCGGAGTAACATTATATCAGCGTTACTGCATCGCTGTGGCATCAGAACATTCAACACGTGAGCGTCGCTGGCGTGACGCGGCGTCCTTTTACCTGACGTGGCGGATGTGTGAGAGCAGCATGAGCAGGTGGGCGAGGCGGGTGTACTGCTGGCGGAAGGTGAGGCCGGTTTTGGCGATGGCCCACACCAGAGCGTCCGTCACAGCGTCCAGAAGACGCAGCAGCTTGGAGCGACTCTGCAGCTCCTCGCTGCCGTCCGTGGAGCTGAGGCACATGTCTGGTAACACACACACACACACACACACACGCAGTCATTTTGAAATTAACAGGTTAATTATGCGTCCCTGAAAGTGGAAATTCTAGTGTAATTGCTACTTTTATGATGATAAGTTGCTACATTTCCCCTTTATTTTAGTCATTTTTCAAAGCAAATATGTCTAAATAGTGAAAAATTCCACGAGGCAGCAGAACCGAGCCATAATTGTGGAAAGTGCTGCGCAGCTGGTGAAAGCATTTCCTTCACATTGTTGGAAAAACTGATTAAAGTCGGACTCCCAGCGTGACCAGAGAACTGCAGCCCTTCTTTAAAATATTAATCTTGAACGGTAAAATGTGGAAAGTGGGCTCATAATGAGCAGTACGCACAATTTAGAAGGTGAGAATTAATGTGACACGGGCACAGAACCGTCACATGATGTGACTTATAGAGCTGCTGATTACATTAACGATGACTCACAGTGAAGCAGCACGCCTGAGACCAGGACCCTGAACCTGAAGCAGCTACATGCAACTCAGCCATCGTTCACTGAACAATGCGAGTGCTTCTGCTGCTGTGACATGTCCAAACGTCTTGTCTATATTATCCACAGCAGCCATGAATCTACTATTTCCTGTAAACTGTGTTGTTGTCGGAGGAGACGCTGCGGGGGAGTCAGAGGATTTTTAGGCTTGAGAGACTAAATAAACGGCCGTCATTCTGGTTTGGACTTCACTATAGTTGGGTTTTCTGGGAATCAAATGGGACAATTCTGTTAAAGATTCCTGATCTTCCTTTAAAAAGTCACTGTATTTTATTCCGCGAGGCTCTCCGTAGCTAAATATTACGTCTGAATGCGTTCTGTGGGAGCCAAAGGTTGCACCGCTCTCACTTGTTGCTAACACAAATGCTCAAACAGACAGAAGCAGGACTGAATGAACCCTGTTCCTCTGCCGCTGGAGGCAAACAGACACGTTAGTCACAGATTAATTACTCCCCGGTGTCGCTGCTCAGCAGAGAGCCTCCGGACCTGTTCATCTTCAAACGGGCGCTGCCGAGTCAACCTAGACACCGTGTTCCCATTAGGGGCGTTACATAGCTGGTCCCCTGGCCCACCCTGCGCAGACCCACACACACATAGCATTAGGTGCTGAGACCCCAATCAAACACTCGCCTGAGGTTTCACACACACACCTCTATCTCAGCCTCACACACGGTCACGCTCACTCACTGGAGTTCAGGAGGATCATGGCCTTCAGGCAGATGTACTCCTCCCTCTGGAGCTTGAGCTCTCTCACTCTGGACGTGGCGGCGATGAGCATGTCGAAGATCTCCACGAAGCCCTGCACGCAGCTGCCCTCTTCTCTGCCGGACGCACACACAGGCGCAGGATGTGACAAAACGTGTTTACCGACAACAGTTTGACAAAGTGTTCCCGAGCTCGTGCAGTAACATCTTTTACACAATCATGTGTTCACGCTCGTGAACGACTGAGCCAGGATGGCCCTTTCATGCTTGTTCCTCCTCTTCCTTCCTCCATTTTATGCTGCGTTATACTTCTACTCCTCTGCACTGTGATGGTAAATATTTCTCTCTACCACTCATTTGACTTAATCACCTTTTCCTCTCAGATTAACACGTGTGATGATTTAACTACCCAAAAGTATATGAAGCAGTTAAAAATCTGCTCATCCTCGACCACCTGCAACATTCAACCACTGATTAGATGTAAACGCATCACTGATAACGATCCAGTATCCAATTCAGCTACTTGTACAGCAGTATGTGCACACTGCGGCGGCGCTGCTCTTACTGCAGTAAATTACCTGAACGCCCCTTCCATGACTGATGTACTGCAGCATGCGCAACGCTACTTCCAAGATATGAGACGATACAGAGGCCACCACAAAGGAACACAAACATGCCCTCGATGAATGAGGTCAGGACACTTTGTTCGAGCTCTTGAAGCAGATTAGCACCAGCAGATATCTCTCGCAATCAAATGTGAGCACAGATGTGGTCAGAGCTGCTCGTATGTGGGCGGTTTCACAACGACGACGACTGTAAACACACTGCCTGTTGAACAACATCAAGCGTTCAATCGGCCTTAAAGTTAGCTGAGGACTTTAAATATCGAGCTGGAGCAAAACATTTCTGAACAAGACTGAAGGTAACGAAGCGACATCTTTGTTTTTCATCAGCAGATCAGACGGGAACAGGACGCGCAGGAACACTGACGCTGGGAGGCTGATTCAGATACTGAAGCTCATATATTCAGTGTTCATTTTCTTACATAAACGTAAGCTCAAGGAGCATTTTGACATTTGGATCGTTGAAGTTGTAATCCTTAAAGGTGTAATGTGTAACAACTCTGGTTTAAAATGTCTAAAAACGACCTGATGTTTCCAACAATGTTCAAACTCGGAGAAATCCATAAATTTTTTCAAGCTAACGATGCATCGCAGTCAGAATTTGCCAATAATTTACCTCTGTGTGTTCTGGTGCATGACATTTTTCCAAAGGAGGCAGTCGTGCATCCAGTGACGTCACACACAGGTGCATTGAAAGGTTGTATCTCAGACCACAGGACGGGCGGTGCATCATCAATTTAAGACCGCTGCTCTCAGAACTGCTTGAAACATGCTTGAAGAAAGTCCAGAGGGACTGAAATGTTTAAATTAAGAGGCGAGCAGGATGTTCTTTTCTCAAGACTGAGGCGTTCAACAACAGACGCAGCAAGAAGGAAAATATGAAATGAGATAAAAAGCAAGTGCTGCGAGGCAAGAAGCAGAAAAAGAAAACAGGCAATAACCTATGAAAACCTTTACTGCCTCTAGTTAACCTAACTTCCAGGGAAGAACAGGAAACAGCAGATGATTGGTCAGAGAGAGGAAGGAAGTCGGTGAGCTAGCTAACGAGCCACTTTATCGTTTACTTCTGTCTGTGCTGCTCACTCATGATGGAGCACGATTACTGTCAGCACGACGGCTGTTAAACAGTGAAGACTCCCATGATCCCACCCGACTTCACGACATCATCACACTTGTTTTTTGTTACTGTGATTGGGAGACCCCTGGTGGCAGAAATGACATATGACAGCAAACTCTCCTGTCCTCAGGAAATGTGAATCCAGTGCGGGAACGGCGGACTCCGCCACTAACAATGAAAATAACTACTACTACTTCTTGTGAAGTGTGAGTTTCTGGCGGTGGTACCTGCTCAGGCTGAGGTCAGGGGAGAAGATAAGTTTCCCTGGATGGTCCACTGACCTCCACATCAGGCCGATCATCAGCACCTCCAGCCAGCAGCACTCCAGCAGGTGCACCTGGTCCAAGAGACTGAGCTCCACAAACCCTGAGCAAAAGACCAAAGACTGAGTGTATTTTCACACATTGTTTATCCTAAACCGTTGATCAAATAAGAAGAAGATACACATTATTACAGCTTACTCAAACGTTCACTCACGCCATGCATGATGCCCCAAATTCAGCTACAACCAGGTTAATTTTTTGGTTGTGTACATGCTGTCAAGTACAGCCTGTGCTGTTATCTGATTTCAGTCAGGCAATGAGTGACTCTGCCCGTCAAGGACGCTCACATCACTTCAGGGTCAGGTAAAAACTTTGTCTGGAGAAGGCTTCAGCTTTGCTTGTCCAAAGCTCTCACACTGTGCAGAGAAGCAGCCTGAATCGAGCAGCGTGTCTGATAAACACAGGCGCTCTTTAATAAAAGTTACGTCACAGCTCATTGTCCACCTCCAGCTCGACTCACATGCTAAATAAGCAGAGACAATTACTGTGTCTGGCCAGTCATTAACTCAGCCGACAGAGCGGCTCTGCAGGCATGAAATGATCTGCATGCGGCACTCTGGGTATCAATGAGGCAGGTTTATCTCGACGTTGGAGATGTTTTGTGTAATCTTAAAGTGAAACCCTGGACTGTGCATAACTACAACAAACAAATGTTAGCGACTGCAGAGGAGGAGGTTTTTGAAGGATTATGGACGTGTCTTCGAGTCCTCCTCCATCAAAAGTCTGTTTTTCTTCTTGTTCTTGCAGCTTGGCTGTGCAGAATGATGTGTGTGTGCGAGTGTTTTCACAATCATCTGCTGAAAGTGGAAAGTTTCTCTGCGCTCACTGGAAACCCAAGCTTGTGACGTCACAAAAAGATCGGAGGTCGATCCTGGTTCAGCGTTCAACTGATACAAGTCTGATGTGGAAACTTAAAGCCTCCAGTGCTCCGACACTGAGCATGGACTTTACAGTCATGTGCAATACATCACCTGTGAAGTAGTAAACTGTTGTACAATCATAAGGTTAGCAGTAGCTTATATACACCTCAAGACACGTCTGGAGGGGATCTGTAAGCGTGACTTGAATGTAATCATCAATGCAAAACTCTTAAAACAGTCTGAATTTTGGAAATACTCCTACTTGCATGCTAGTTGAGAGTTAGATGAAAAGACTGATGGCGCTAGCGCTAAGTGAGGATTAGCCTAGCGGAGCATTATGAGTGGAAGCAGGTGGAAATGGCTAACCTGCCTCACTCCAGAAGTCAAGAACAGACTCTAAAGTTTAGCAGTTAACACGCTCTATCTTGTTTTAGTAATGCTATTTCTTGGCGACCTGCAGCCGAGTTCCATGACCAGTAAATATGCTAAACGAGCTAAAACGAGGCGTCACTGAGGGATTCACCCGACACACACCTGGAATCTTCTTGGCCCAGCTGATCATGTGAACCAGCTCCTTATCGGCCAGGTTGGTGAGCGACATCATGACCTTTGCTTCTGTCAGCGGCCTCCTCATGTCCTTCATCAGGTAGATCTCGGGCGGCTCCGCCTCCATTATTCGCTCGATCAGCTGCTCTGGGGTCAGCGCAGGAGGGCAGGGCGCGCTTAACGAACCCACCGCCGGTCCAGTTGACACGCTCGGCCCGTTAGTCCTGCCCTGCGAGGACAGACGGGTCACTCGCCTCGTCTGGGGGTTCTTGTAGCTTCCACGTTCCTTTCGCATGCCTGAGGCAAAGAAATGAAATATTTTACAAACCATATTTGGTGATGTTTTGTTGATTTTCATGGTTAAAATCTACTTGAAACTGCAATAAAAACAGTAACTATTATTTAATTTTTGCCACTTGGCAGGAACCTTGGATAGAAAATCTAAATATGACAACCTCTGATGGGAACAGAAGGACAAAACTAAGACAAATCAGAGAAAACGAAGACACTAACCGCACTTGGTCATGCCCACTTCGTAGCATTTGTGAAGGCGACAGGCCTGGCAGCTCTTACGCCGGTTCTTGTCTATAGTGCACTGATTGGTTGCTGGGCAGATGTAGTCGTTGTGTCCTGAAAGGAAGAGAAGAAGAAAGACAGAACATGAAAATACATGGATGAATGGATGGAGAGACAGACAGAGAAAGGAGACAAAATGAGAAGAATCCAGATAAAGAAAGGCTGAATCCTGGTGCTGAGGACCCAGCCCTGCAAATTCCACTCGAGCTTAGCGACGTCTGAGCAGCCGCTGCAGGACGCTGATGAAAAGCTCCTGTTTTTTTTTTCTTTTTCTTTTGGAGTTTACTGAACTGTGAATGCTATTAATACTAAAAGCTTAGTCAGTGAGTGCAGAAACTGCAGTTCAGACTTCAAGACTCTGCTGCATTAAATGTAAAAACCCAAAGCTCATGACTCACGAAAAGTGATCTTGTATCTGTGAGGCTGGACTGACAAGCTAAATGCTAACATCCTCGCAGTAACACTCTTAACATGCTGAGGCCTCGTCCACATGCACATGTGTATGTTTTAAAACTGGGTTTGCTCTATTTTTGTTCTCAAAAAGAAAATCCTGCCTCAAACCAACAGGTGGCGATGTAACCCAAACCCTGAAGCCATGTTGGCCACTCAGAAGCCTGAAAAAAGCTTTTACCCGTGGGCTGCCTTCAGCTAAAGGTCCAGCCAGGTCTCATTCAAAAGCGCTGATGATGATGATGGTGGTGGTGGTGGTGGTGGGGTCTGTGCTGCGTGCAGTGACCTCCACAGTGAATCCTGAAGCCTCTGGGCCTCAACATACTGAGTAACTGTACATAAATGTGTACACATGTTGAAAGTCCTGTTAGCAAGGTTAGCACATGCACTATTTTTGCCATGTCTGCACAAAATCTGCTCGTGTAAACAAAGCAGATAACGGCGATAACGGCGCAGACTCTGTCGTCACAAGCCGTCCACACTGCACACAGTTTCTGAAACTTCCTAAAGTCCTAAAGCTGAGTTTTCAGTGACCTAACACTGTGTTTGTCTGTGGACCACAGGGCTGCCAAACTGACCACAACTGAGTGTGACTGTGGGCAAACCGATACAACAAGAGACACCTCACAAAATAAACAAATAAAATAACGTCCTAAACCTTCTTGCTGAAGTATTCCCTCATATCAGCTTGACCCACATCTAATTTTCAATCAATGAAAGTGACGTTCTGTGTAGTTTCCTTCAAGATTTCAATGTCCCGGACAAGTGGGAGTAGTTCCAGTCGTATATTATCTGATTATTGACTCACTGGTTTTTTGCATCCAGCTGTTTGTAAAAGCTGGTCCAGTGTTGAGTGAGAGCGCAGCAGCCGGCAGCCACGAAACGAGCAGTGCACCGTCAAAGTACGTCCACTAAAAGTGTTTTCAGATTGTTATTCTGAGTGTCTGACAACATTACTGGAAGGATCTCTAGATGGACCTGTTGGTTAACGAGTTAGATCCTTTTAGTTTAACCAGAAACAGCCGCTATGTCACTCACGCCAAAGCCACCAGACTCCATTCACAGAAACAGCAATTTTATCATTCAAACTCGATGTTAGCCTAAAGTTTGTGCCAATCCATCTGGCAGATTTTGACATATTGTATGTAACTCTATGTGATTAGTAGGCATGTTTGCACCAAACTGGTTTACCTGTGACTGTACCCCCCCCCCCCACCCCCACCCCGTGTTTCCACCATGCATGCAGAGATACTGTATGTGTTTGTGTCTCACTTTGGATGCTCCTCTTGAAGAAGGCCTTGCACCCCTCACACGACCAGACGCCGTAGTGGTAGCCCGAGGCGTAGTCGTGACACACGGCGCAGTAGTGGAGGTCCGCCTTGCCGCCGGACGACACCACGCCCTCCTCGCTCTCCTGAGAACGCCTCCTCGCACTCTTACTAACAGGCAAGTTTGAGTCATTATCTCTTCCCGAGACAAAAACAGGTGGAGTAAGCAGCAGGTGATAATGAGTGTAATGAAGCGTACTGCACGGTGCATGCTAATAAATGATTAGCACGTGAGCAGAATAATGACACATCGCTTTGACTTACTGCAGGTGTTGATTAAACGAAGCAGGAGAAGATTTCATGCACATATTGAACAACTGACTAGAGCTTTAACAGTTGGTCAAATAACCAGCAAGTTGGTTGACAGATATGTATAAGTCGGTTAAGTCCTTTATCAACCAAAGATGCTTCACATTTAATTAATGAATGGTGAAAATAACCTGATGCAGCGGTGCAGCATCCTACCTGCTTGTTAACACATTGTCCAGCGGCGACAGCTCCACCCACGGACTTTGAATCGGCTGCCCGTGCTGAGGCCGAACCTGGGAGTGGTGCACTGGTATGGAGGTCCCCACGGGGCCATGGCTGGGCCAGAACAAGGACGGGCTCAGCGACTGATGGACGGAGGCGCAGTCCGAAACGCCGGGACTGGCATAGCTGAAGATGGTCGGACTGTAGAAAGGTATGGTGGTGAGGTCGTGGCCGAGGTCGGTGTAGGGGGAGGGGATGCAGACGGGCTGGCTTGTTTCCAGTGAGGAGCTGAGGATCGGGGAGAGGACACGGCCGCCAACTCGACTGGAGTCCACTTTCTGGAGCTGGAGGAGGGGCTGGTCCTTCTCTGGAGAGGCGGCGACGGCCATCGCAACTGCAGACGCTGTCAGTATCACTAGATTCTCCACATCGTCGACGAAGAATACGGCGCTAGAACAGAGTCATTTTCTCTCCTTGGTTCACTCTGGTAATGTCATTATCTACGAGCGCTGGGCCTGAAATAGATTAAAGAGGAGCAGGTCTACCTACACAGGCCTCAGTCGTTTGATGTGTCTCATGAGCTCACATTGTAAATTCCCAGAACGATGCAGAACTCCAGTCAAACCTGCGGCCGACTTTGATTTAACGCTGTTGGGACAGATCACATGATCGACCTGGCGAGCGCAGAGAGTCGAGTCAACGAGGACAGTCGACAGACCGCAGGACCGGCGGGACCGCGGCCCGTCCGGCCCGGAGGAGGGAGGTGTTCAGCGCTCAGTCTCCGTCCAGCCATGAAGTCTCACATCGCCTCCACCTGAAAAGAGAAGCCGGAGGTGAAGCTTGAGATTGAGCTCTTTCTAAATCCCAGATCTCAGGTCAGATTTTAGACAACACTGATCTGGTTTTGATCAGCTTCTCAAAGATTATGCTTTTGGTAAATTAACTTTTTTTTTATATTTAACACATTTAAGCTTCAAGTGGTGTTTTAACCTGTAACTGTATGTGTTACTGTCAGTTCTTTATATTTTTAGAGTATTAAAATAATTCCATTTAAAACCACCAATAATCCTAATCCTTAAACTCGAATGATTCCTTTCACAGTGTCTGGTTTGATGGGGGTAATGCATGGTCAAAAACCTTTAGAAATCTTTCTTTTTTTCCTCTAATATTTCAAAGACTGACTCAATTTTCAGATAAAATTCATAATATGGATTAACAACGACTGCAGTCGTAATTCAGATTTGTAAGATCGAGACTTCATGAGAGCTACAGCTGCTGAACGGGAAAATCCAGCCTTCCAGATGGACTAAAACATTATCACTGCAAGGTGCAATGTCACTTCTTTTAGAGGGGTGCATGTTTGCAAAAACCACCAGCGGAGAAAGAGGAAATCCGGGTGTATGATGTCCAGCAGACGGAGACAGCTGGCGGATCAGTAAATACAACACACACCGGCACACGCTGCAGTCATGTTAGTTTGCTCTTACGACATCAGATACAGCAACTCCAGCAGGGTTAATCATTCCTGGGTGTCAGGACTCTGTCAACAGTTGGTGCACATCGCCTCCACCTTTCTGGCATGAAGCTCGCCTCTGGAAGTCATTATTTACCCTGGAGGAAAAGGGCGCATTAATCTCGGCAAATGGGCGAGAGAAGCTGCGGTTTGGCTCGCCAACTAAACCCGACGGTCCGGAGGAGGAGCTGGAGTTTGGTGCTGAAAACTGGCAGTAATTAAACTCACAAAGCTGCAGCGAGTACGAGCGACCTTTTACTGCTTCGATACGGAGGAAAGCGCCAGACTGAATTTTTGTTTTTATGATGTCAAATCAAGATGCGAGTGGAGAAATCTCAAACAGAAACAGACTCCTATTAATGCAAACAAGTAGAGAGAGAAGAGCTTTTTCTGTGGCAGCCTGTGCTTCGATGAAGAGGTGCGACTCAGGAGCAGAGTGCAGACGCTGGCTCTCTGACATCAACCCAGTGGTTATTAAATGATGCTGAACACTGTCTTATTTGGCTTTATTTGACCTTATAAGCTTTTCATTTGATTTCCAGAGGCAAGGCGCACTCGAGCCTGCTTTTTGCTGCTGGCTCTAGTTTGTTATTCATCATTATATGCACTGATTTTAATATTTTAAACTGGCAATTGTAATTCTAATGAATGCTTGAGCCGTCGTGCCCATCAACCCATCAGACACTGCTTCTGCAACTGTCAGTGTTTCTCTGCACTGACAAACTAATTAAATAAAGACCGGCCATAAAACAGGGGCAAACAAGGCAAAACTCCTCTGAGAAAAATCTCATTTTGTTTGACAAGAATGATGAGAAACAGTGTTTGAGGCTGAAGAAAGTCCATTCGACCACAGTGTTCGACCATTCGAGGAGGGGACGGACAGGAAAGCATGCCTTCGTCCATGAGCAGGGTGTGCCTCTGGGAAGTCGACCCAACTTCCGAAAAGCCTTCATAAATTTCAGCTGCTGCATTTTAAAGACACGCCAAGGTGTGCGGGCACAGTCTTAACACACAATGAACCCGACGAATGAGACTAGCTGGGGGACACGGAGGAGCATTTAGCACAAATCAGGGCTTAAAAGAGGATGAAGACTGGATTCACGTTCATCAGGCGGACTCAACCACGACTGCAAATGAAGGCTGATGTTGCTCCATATCTGCTCGCTAACAAGTTAAGAGGAACATTCGTTCATGCACAAACATTATTAACATTTTAACAGAAAATCTTAAGATGCTAAAAGCGATTAGCGGTTATGCATTTTGTGAATGGAGCGATAGCGAGGCGAGGCATTCACCGTCAGCTCTGAAGCCACTGTGATTCAGCTGATGATTGTTCTTCCTCAGTGATGTTTCAGACACAGCGAACAGTTCCGTGCACATTTCCCTCCGCTGTCTGACAGCTCTGAGGCGGCGTTTGCAGAATATTTGGGCTTTTTGTCGACATTTGCTTTGACAAATGATCCATTTTTGGCTGATAGCACTGAGTGTGTCTTGGCAGCCGGGGGGTGGCTTTACCTCCTTCTTCTATGGGTTTATCAGCTCTCACCTGACATCCACACTGATGACAAGCCAGGAAGTGAAAGAGTTTGAGCCATGCTCTGAAGTCTGATAACAGTGCATGCCAGCTCAAACATGACTCAGGAGGAATGATTCACAGAAGCTCCAACACGTGCAACAACATAAACAGACACGAGCACTTAATTACGCTTAATTTGAGGCCATTATATATAATCTACAGCTTAGATTGTTGCTGAAAGCATAAAGAAGTGTTGCAACAGTTGAGTTTCACCAAGCTTCACCTCCCTGTGCAGCCGATGAACTGACTCCTAAAACAAATGAGTCACTTTAAGAGAAAAGAAAAGCGACTGTGGCAAGATTCTGCTTCTTTAATTACCATGTGAGGGTAAAAGCAGATGTGGAAGAGTTTCCTTTGAAGCTTTGACCTTGCTTTCAAACCCCCTCACTGTCACAGTCTCCAGCAGCTGGCAGCTCACCGTGAGAGAAAACCTCCCAACTCCTCCACGACGCTGCTCGTCCTGCCGCCGCTAAAGCCAGATCGCACAGACAACGAATGCTGAGACGCACACGGTGAGAGCCTGGTCTCTCTATGGGGCTGGGGTTTGAAGGTGCTGAGTGTGAAACGCCTTGCTGAAGGGCACCACAACAGTTGGGAAATGTTACTCAGGGACAAGCAGTTCCGTGGCCCTCTGCTTTCTAACCATTACCGCCTTACGGAGTCATTTTCAAAGGATACAGCAGCTTTTCTGCACACCTCTGAATTCACACGGTTATGCCACAGAGACTACAGGGACTGAAAAAAATCTCAATCATGGAAGAAGATATCAGAGAGGGCAGATTAAGCACTAACTCATACAAACTATTTGCTCCTGAAGACATGAAAAGAGTTTGAACGTTCTGATCCAAACTGTGTTACAGATTGATAAATTGTAAAACTGGTTTTATCTCTGTTTAGGCTGATTATAATAAAAAACAGTTCAATACTGGACTGTACGTTTGGGTGCGGAAAAAAACAAAAACAAAAGTCCTCTTTTCTTCAGGTTCCTTGTCTGTTTGAATTAAACCATGTTGCATTAAAATGTGTGATTGAAAAGGCATCTTAACCACATCGAATCATGTGAATTCCCCAAGAGCTGGAGGCTTTGGCGGCAGTTAGCCTCTGCAAAGCTAGGCTAGTTAGCTAGGTGTGACTTTTCCTTTAAACACATATTTAGCTGCTACCTTATTTATGTGCTAAAACAAACACAATCGGAAAGAAGTTTGAGAATCAGAATAGATTTTTCAACTGCAGGAAACAGGAAAAAGTGGGTGGATTAGCTTTAGCTGAGGCTACGTCACCAGCTAGCAGTAACAGCCACAGCACCGGACATTAACATGGCAAAACATCATATCTGGTAAAACAATCTTGATTCTGGTCTTCACAGCAGTAGCTACAGTGTTTTGGCTTTAGACACCGAGGAACATCCTTATTCATACAACTGGCTCATGTAACTTATCCATTTACACAAACACGCACATGCACGACGCACGCATCCCCCCCAAAAAAACGTGTACAAAGGTCAAAGCCAAATAAAGCCAAATCTGGGGCGATGGAGCCGTTCCTGGTCATTAGCCAGAAGTGCATGCCTTTTACACAAAAGCTCAAGGCCATGTCGTTTTCCCATCCCAAAATCTCACCGCCTCCCTAAAGTCGGGCGGAAACGGATGTGGGGCGGCTCAGCCTGAGCGGCCGTACCTTACTATATACAGTCAGGGAGCGCGAGCGCGGTCAGAGCCGGAGAATGTGGAAAATCTCATTGAATTGTTTGTCCCGCTGCAGAAAAGCCTCGAGCTGACACTGAGATGTCTGCGCTTCATTTAAGCCTGAGTGTGGTTACTTTTTAAAGAAAATTAAACTTTGACAGTGAGCACCAAAGACTGCGTCATATTTCAAGTCACACACGAGCTGCCAAACACTGATTTACCTGATCATTAGGTACACCTGTGCAAGCCACACCGATCCAATACAACAACTCTGTACGTGCAACTTCTTCCCCCAGAAAGGATCCGATCGATTAATTCTCATCATCGAGGTGAATCAGCACCTCCCTGACACTGAAACAACGTCAGCAGAGGCCTTGAATATAAAATATGCCACAACACAATGTTAACTGAGCTCAGCCGATGGCCTGGAACACAGCTGGAGGTCAGGGTAATTAAAAAAAACCGACTACAAATATGCTTTTCTCCATCTATCTTGAAGGTTACAACCTTGGAAATAAAATCTCCCCTCTGCTTGTAAGCGAAGGAAAAAATGATTGTGTTTTCATTTCCCTGAAGATTTTTTTTTTTGCCTCTGAACACCACAGAGTTCACTGAGAGTCTGAAACGGCACTTTGGTGGCTGAAACCGTCTGCATCAGGTGCGACATTACCGTTAATGTTTGAGCTCATCGGCTTCATTGGTTTTTGTAAATATCTGCTTTTTCTGAATTTGATGCAGCAACAAATAAGTTGAGAAAAGAGCAGCTAAAGACTGAGAAAGGTGTGGAACGCTCCAAAAACACCTGTTTGGATCATCCCACAGGTACACAGGCTCATTGGTAACAGGTGAGAGTGTCATGATTGGGCATCCTGGAAAGGCTCAGTCGTTCACGAGCGAGGTTCACCACTTCGTGAACACATGATTATATAAAGGATTTTACTGCATGGACTCAGGAACATGACTGCATTCTGCTTTTAATTACGTTTCACTGAGTCCCAACTGCTTCAGAATCAGCGTTGTGCAATTCATCTATAATCTTGAATTCTTTAATTTTGTACACAAAAACACACGAAAAAATAAAAACAAGAAAAAACCCAGAACAACTTCTACAACTCGAAATGTTGATGATTAAAGTTTTAACATTGCTAAATCAATTTCCAGCTCTGTTATATTGATTTCCTTCCATTCCCATGTTTAGTACCATTAAAGCTCTAATACACGCTGCACTACAACTCTGTGTACTTTTTAAGAACAGTCACAGTGAAAACAGTCTTTGAACAAATGAAATAACTGCATCAAAATGACTCAAACACAAAAGAAGTGGATGCTGTGAGCATTACGCGGCGGCCACATCAGTTGAGCACTTTGCAAACAAAAAACCTGAAACATGTTCAACAGGGGAAAAGGGGATTCTTCCTGTGAGCCTGCCTGTATCACAGCAGCTGGCTGACAGCAGCCGCATGTTTACACACTGATAAGTACTTTCTGAAGTAGGCTAGTATTTACACTAGAGCACATTAGAGGCCCACAAACAGAGCTCGAGTCCCGGTGATGCATGTGGATATCCACGTATGACTGTGCGCGCATTTAAATGTTGGAAGAGAGGTTACAGGAGATGAATGTGGAGAAACACGTTTATGATAAGATGCATTCACTGTCTGCACGCTTCAAGTTTGAATATCTCACCGCCTCGGTCAAGACTCCTGGTCAGTGTTTACTCTGTCACCTCTTAACCAGCCCAGGCAAAGACGCAGCTTAAGTCTGATCTGATGTTTGATGCACGCAGTTACAGGCCTACTTGTTGCGAAGTGGCCTTTATATTTAACAATAAATCAGAGGCACCGTCGGGACTTTAGTTCAACATCCTGCCTGCAGAGCTGCACGTCGCCTCTTTTATCACAAACATCAATAAGTTGCACTAATAAACGTGGACATTTTCATACCTCTTGTTCCAGAAACGCCAGGTGCGGACAAAGTTGCTTGTCAGACAGTAAGAAGTCCTTCTGCGGTGTCTTGTGATGGTGGAGAGTAAAAGAAAGTGTTTGAGGAGCCGTTCAGAGCTGCAGAGAGGCCGAGCAGCGAGTAAGTTCAGCCGCAGCCAAACAGCGTTCATATAAGAGTCGACCGCAGCCTCCAGCCCGCTGCCAAACCAGCGGCCGCGATCAGGGAAATGCTGTGAAGGCAGAGAGCAGACGAACGACAAGATCCGGTCGAGACCTTCAAAATAAAACCCTCCCGAATAAGGAGTCCTGAGTGGATTTCATCTTCATCAGTACTGGAACAAGTACTCGGATGTTCTCTTTAAATACAGGTAGTAGCACCGTGTAAAAAGGAATTAGCATCAAAATATTCTTAAATGTACAAAAAGTAAAAATATTCATTGTGCGGAATCATATATATTCTATTACTTGATTAAAATTAATGACGTAAATGTGACTTTAATGCTGCAGCTGATAAAGGTGGGGATACTTCAATACTTTATAGTGCAGGGTGGCTAAACCAATATAAATAGCAATATTATTAGTTAATGTGTATTTAGTGTTAATAATGCAAATTGTGAAGTAACTAGCAACTAAAGATATAAATTATACAGGGTTTGCATCCAAAATGTACTTAAGACAAGATACTTAATTACTCTCTTATTTCAGTTTGTAAACCGGCTGTTCTTACGGCATAAAGAACAAAACAAAGTTCAGTATGATATTTTCTCTTTACGTATTACCTGGTTTTATTTTGAAAGTACACCGCCTCAGTTCCGTCTTTTACATCTTTAGGTCAATCTGAAGTTGTTTTGGGAAACGTCCAAAGACGTCAGTGCAAACCACACCTTGCTGTTCGGTGTGTTGTCACCGCCCACTACCTGTCAATCAAATCCTAACTGGGGCTCTTGAGTCAGTTTAAGTGTTTGCAGTCACTGAAGGTCAGACACGAGCACAGACTGCTCGGGTAAATCTGGACAAACCAAATCATTCGTTTAAGTGTTATGATAATTTATTTTCCTCTATATTATTTGAATTCTGTCTCTTTAGAAAACCGACATGAAAAACCTTCAGAGAGAACATCAGCCAGGTGTGATGGGACACCTTGGTGCTACTCTGTGACTTAATCTGAGCTAATTTTGATGTTTACATGTGTATTTTACAGCAAGACAAGTCATATATGATTTAAGGAAAGCAACAGGAAGTCCAGAGGAAATATTAAGAGGACTGACTGGCTGATGTCTACTTTGTGGCACATATATGAACAGCTGACAACTTGTGGGAATGTGTAATGTATGTCGTGATTGTTGTGATTTTAATGAAATCTAAATCGTGTGCATGTTTCAGTCCATGCAGCAGTGCGTTATGCACCAGCACGCTTACGCAGTTCTGGACCAGTGCTGTGTTAAAGGCGGCACAGCAGAAGTCTGAACTCTGCTTTCCTCTGAGCTCGTTAGCAAAGAGTCTGGAGAAGAAACTGCTTATGATTCTGGAGCCAAGACAGCAAACAGGCTGCAAAGTGTTGTGGAAAAAACAAACAAAGCCAAAGATACTTTGTTATTTCAAGAGGGATGAAAAAGCAAGAAAGGCAAAGGAGAATTATAAAAATCAGGACTCTACTGGAGGCTCAATCCAGATAAACCGCCTGCAGCATCATGAGTTATATCAAGCCAACACTACAAATACAAAGACTTTACTAGATTTCAAACTTAGCTGCTCACGCTCAACATGGTTTTTAAAATTTGTTCCTCAGTGTATTCTTTCTGAGTGTCAATAAAGGTTGAATGAACTACTGGTTGCTTCACAGAAAAAAGCTTTTTATTTAGAAATACTGGCGGTTGTTTGGAACTGGAGACCATCATCATAGGAAACTTTGCATTATTGGGGACATTAGCTGGTGTTTTTATGCAAGAGCTCTTAATATGGAATGAATGAGGCAGTAATATTGACTTTTTTCAATTATAATACATCATTTTATTTATACTAAAAACTTGCATCATAATTTAAATTCTGCACACATGAGTTTTCTTGCAAACACAGAAGCTGTTTAGATTCTAAAGTGCATTCTTGAAGTCTAATAAATTCGTTGAATGACTTTTCTGTTTAAGATTTTTGAATATTTTAAATGCACAGCATGATTTCTGCCACTAGGGGGCTCTCAATCAATCAAATCAGTGAAAACAAAGGTGTAGTTTGATGAAATCATGAAGCGGTGTGGGATCATGGGAGTTCTTGTCTTCATTATTATACAGCCATGATTATTTACTACATTTTCACGTCAAACTCTGTGAATTAACTATTTATTTTAACCAAAGCAGAGTTGGTGATTGCTGTAAAACAAGACAGTTTTGGTGAGTTCTGTTTTGTTTCTGTCGAGCTTGAACGAAGTGTGTTAATTTGGCATTTAAGCTCGTGTTAGCTTGCTTAAAGAGAGAAACTTGAATTCAGAAGGTGCACGATTGTATTTTTCTGTTTAATAAGGAAAACAAGAGTAAGAATTTTTACTTGCTTGTCATTTTGCAAGTTTGTTTATTAGATTAAAAAAGCTAAGAGAGCTTGTGAAACGTAACAAACTATCGACTATCTTAAGGTACAAAGTGGCATTACCAGAAAGGACGGGTCGGGGCTAGCTGGTTAGCATGCTAACTTCAGGAGATGTCTGCAAAACAAGCCATGTACATCTTTGACGCAACGTCAGCACTGATACTTTTTCACATTCTGTTGATAATGTCGATAATGAAATTGTACCTTTAACTTAGATGAGAAATCGATTATGAAGACTGTTACTTAATTACTGACTGTAAATTATCGCAGCAGGAGTACAGCACAGCGCGACTCCTTGCTCAGTAAACGACCTGCCTGACTCACTGGGATTTTTACTGTGGATTTAGGTCACCGTTCATGTGTCTCGCTGTGTACCACCTCGCCTCCACGTCACCATCACGTCAGTTTGGTTGGGCTGATTTGCCGCTCTGCTAATTGCAGGGCTTCTATTGTTTATGTCCCAGGTCCCTGCAAGTCGTGAAGCCACAGCGATGCACATCAGCATGTTCATCAGAGCTTCAGATCGGATCCAATGTTCTTACAGAAAGGAAGATGATGTAAGAAAAGCAAGAAATCTCTCTGTTGCAATTAGAGACGTAATATAGAACATAATGCACCATTTATTAGCCCTTGTAGTCGGAATACTTTCTCCAGATTCAATTCCCCCTCTACACCTGCTCTCCCCGGGGGCTGAAGGACAGAGTACGTGAGTCTGAAAGAACATTTTCACCCTTGTGATTTTCTTTAAAGGGAAAAAAAAAAAAAAAAAAAAAGCTCTTCCCAGTCATGGACCACCACCACACCTGGAGAGATAATCTTTCAGAATTACGATGCGCTCATTTCTCACCTCTTAAAATCCAATTTCGGTGATTACATTTTGTGTCTGCGCAGCCTATCGGTGCTTCAGAAGCTTATTTGACATTGCCAGGTAATGGACTAGTCTTCACATTCAGACTAAACCTATGTGAGCAAGGTGCAAATTGTGCCAGAAGATGTGACTATGGCTTCTCCCTTACCGTCACCTGGTTATGGGGACCTGAGGAGCAATTTGCCCTTAAAATTGGGCTTTTAACCCTCAGTTGTAATGATGGCACATAACGAATGAACATTACTGAGATTTGGACC
The DNA here is from genome assembly GCA_037975065.1 of Chaetodon trifasciatus. NCBI lineage: Eukaryota > Metazoa > Chordata > Actinopteri > Chaetodontiformes > Chaetodontidae > Chaetodon > Chaetodon trifasciatus. The sequence goes on along the minus strand of JBBMOE010000007.1, from coordinate 13,542,815 downwards.
CAGTGCTTTCATAACCTCGCTGCTTCACTGCTGTGGCACAAAGGTAACTGTCGGGAAGATATTTATTTTTTATACCCAAGGTGTATTATTTCTACTTGGATCAGTCTTGATCAGCGTAACTCAAAAAAGTTTATTACTCATTACTCTTTTCAAAAGTAATATTTGTTTAACTATAACTCCGTGCCAACACTGATTCGTTACACTACTTGTTATATTACTTTTCCGTTAGTACACCCCATAAAATTGGTAATTGCATCCGTTCTCCTCAAAATTCAGACTTCGTGTGTTCACCTCTTTGAACGTCAGGGTAATCGCCGGTAAGAGCAGCCAAGCTATGAAACCGTAAAAGTTACAGGCAAGATGAAACACACAGCGAATGACTTTCAACCTGGAGGTCTTCAATTGCCTGTGACCGGTATTTTTCTCCAAGGATCTGCCCGACAGTCGGAGAGTCATCCACCACATGTCCAGCCACAAGCTTCATTGGTTCTTTGTCGTTTGTTGTCTGCTCTCTAAAGCTTACATCCAGTTTTAGTTGTTTGGACGCTGCAGGGCTCCAGCCATCCTCTACGTCCGCAGAGCGCTAATCTTTGGTGGGGTGTATTTCCACAAGCTTCACGTTGTGGGGGTGTTGTAGCAGGTGACGTTTATGAAAATAAATCCAGGATGAGTAGCACGTCAAAGCACTACTACCCAACACTGGGTCTTGATAATCCTTCACCCCAATGATGACGCTGATGAGGTTTAGTGGATCTCAGGTCCTTTAATTGCCGAGCCAGTGGCTCAAGAAGTACCCTCAGTCTACCCACTGGTCTGAGTGGAAATTCTCAGTTTGCTCCCAAAAAAACAGAACTGCAGTTATATTTTGTGCTTCCATGTCAAAGTCTTTTGAAGTGCTTCATTCCAACTCTTTGGGTTTTCTCTCATGGCCTCTCAAGAAAAAGGACAGCATCAATTGTTTCAGCAACATTTCCCAAAATGAGATGTTCAAGGGACAAAGATGTCTCCACCATCAAGAGCAAAGAAGGCAATACTGTGATCTAACAGAGGGAGAAGGTCAGAGTGTTTGAACGGGTCAACAAAGACCGAAGAGAGCACCATCCGCATCCTGATGCAAGCAACCTAACAGCCAATGTTAGGTTGAGGAACAATATGACCCTGTTAGGGTTCAGGGTTTGGGTTAAAATTACGACTTTCTCTCAGCTACAACTGCAATGTCAGACCGCAGTGTGTCAAGGACAATAACTCATCAGATGCTGGTGTTTATAGCTGGTGAGTCCTGCAACTTGTATCATTAGCCTGTGTATTACAACAACAATAACTTGGTAAGTGAGCAGGTCCAAGCTTTGAGTTTTGAAGATCAGGGATTGCTCTGTTAGCGGGCACCGGGTGCATTATAAACAGAGCATAGCGCACTGCTGACATGGACACTTGCATGGTTGCATTAGCGATATCAGAAACACAGTGCTGATGAGCATGGCAACATATGATGGTGGGAGGCCAAACTTTTTTTGTAAGATAGTGATTTTAGTGCGGAAACAGCTGGCACAGAGAAAGGAGAAGTCCTCTGTGCCTCGGGAGAGATGGATCCATCAGTAAGAGGAACACAGAAGTTCATAATCCCAAAGAGCTGCATTCATTGTTTACGGCTAAGAAGTTACATAAGCTGGATTTTAGCTTATATATGACATTAACGTTGCCAGACATCCAAGGACTGATCCACTATTACACTTCAGGTCATATGGACCCAAATATCCAAGATCCCAAACTCTCCAAAATGAGCTGTCAGAAGCATCTCTACAAACAATCCGTCGAACAGTTTCTAAACAAATACATCAATCGCTGTTTACCCAACGCTGACCATCAAAACAAGGAATTAAAACCGCCTGACCTCCAGGCTGGAAGGGTCTTGTCAAGGTCAGAGGTTCATGTTGACCTCTAAAGGCACGGCACAGGGCAGGCGTCACATGCTGGCAGCTTTGTAGAAGTGAGAGTGGGAAGTTGTTGCTCTTATTGTGGCAACCTGGCACATGAGGTGACACTGAGGGCGCTGCTTTGCATTTTGGGTAGCTGGATTCGTACGCTGACCACTGTGGGAACTGTTGATGTGCTGATGAGTCAGGGCCTAGATTGATTCAGCTGTTTTCTGGATCCAAGGATGTTTAGGGGGATTATAAATGCCGTCTGCTCGTCTCACCTTTACCTCTGTGATGTTTACTTCGGTCTGCCTTCTTTAACCAAGACGCACCAGAACACTTCCACAATTATTGATACTTTATACTAAATCTAAGAGTTATGGCATCCTATCCACCTCAGCTGAGTATCTGCTCCAGAGTTTTCCGCCTGAATTACCTTCCTAGACTCTGGATTTTGTGCAGGTCTGATTATCTTACATGCAACCTTGATCTTCAGCCAGAGCCTGTTCAGCCTGTCGATGATTCATGGTTCATCTAATCATCTTTTAAATCACTTCTCAAAACTTTTATTAGAGGATTCTTACTTATTTTTGGATCTTTTATTCATTTATTTTCTGCTCCTTGGCTGCAATCTATCGAGCTGTTCTTTCAGTCTTTTTAACATATTTTGTTTTACTTCATTTTGACTATTACTGAAGTTAATAAACACATGATGTTTGCTGCAGTATGATGTATAATTAGGAGGCGTAGTTGATTGCAGTAACATCTGCACTGCACAAAGCATCAATACCAAGTGATGGTCAAGCAAATATTATGCATAATATAGAAGGATAGAGAGACAGTCAGCATGCATCAGCAGAGTTACATCTGTAGAGCGTATACCACTATTCTATAAACTAAAAGAATAACAACAGGTGAAGGGATTACAAGAAGAAAAAACTGGAGAAGAGGAAGGAAGAGACAGGAAGAATTACTTGGATCAGAGGAGTCGAGGTCAGACAACACTGTAATCTAAAGATTTATGTCCTCGGACTTGTTGCTAGTTCATGGCTGAATCTTTTGCTTCTTATTCGTCCACATGCAAGTTAACAACACAAAGATGCAGCAGGCGAGATGAAGGAGTGGAGCTGATAACAAAAGGTAAACATGCTAAGTGGCTTGTGTTTTCCGTAAAATAAGCAGAGAGGTGAAGAATTTGTACTCTGGGCCAGAACTCTTGATGAAAACAAACTAAATCCGGTGAGAAAACAGCCTCGCCACATGGCCTGTACCGTAGATGATCTGAAGATTTCTATCATATCAACATGATGCTCATGAACTGGGGGAATTTACGCTGTTGTCATGGAAGTGGAAAATTCCATGACTTTTTGTCCATGTTGGCCTCATCAGCTGATGAAGATCATGTGATGTGATCAAAAGCTGGAGAACAGCTTCCAAATAAACCCTGAGGATCCCTCGGAGTTGGAGTAACTGCCTGATGATAAAAATAGATTGTTTTCCTGCTATACATTTTGGACAATCTCATGGTTAATATTAGTTTTGTATTATCAGATCACACACCGACAGTACCTGTAGTATCCAATGTACACCAAAAGGCACGCAGCCATGAAGATAGCTTTTACTGTTAAATCTATTTGTATAACATCTTTCAACAACAAAGCAACTCAAAGTGCTTCACGTAAGATATCAAGTAAGATAAAATGAAACTGTATTGATCCCAAGTAAGTTGTTACAGCCAGCAAAGTACTGAAAGATAGGCAACAGTGGCATAGAAGGATCAAGATAAAAAGGAGACAGGAGAAAAAGTAAAAAAATAACTATTTATATGTACATTATGCACAGATTACAAAAATATTGTTGCCATTTTATAAACGCAAGAAAGCAACATGTAACTAATACAAAAAGACATACGTAAATAGGATTTAAAAGCATTGAAACAAAGTAAAATAGAATATCAAAATAAGCTAAAACATAAGATAAAAATGCTAAAAGTAGACTGTTTAGGTTAAAGTTGTTTTTTTAATAAACGTCCTCTTTTGGATGACAATAACACTGCATGTGAGCAGTGTTCACATGGAGCACTGGGTGAGCGTTCAGCAGTCCTACAACTGAATGATTTTACGATGTGTTTGTGTCATCTTACTCCCATTACACGCACTTCAGTTTTGGAGTGGACTGATTTAATGACTTTCGATGTCAGATTTCAAAATATGTTGACTTCTACAGCGTCAGCGCAGCAAGAACAAACAATCCTCAAAATCTACAGCAGAGCCGTCTCGTGTCGAGCCGACCGTGTGACTGGACCGCAAGGAACTCAGGTAGTGATTTAACAGAAGAAAATGACAAAGAAAAGGGTGTGTGTGAGCCGCTGTAGGTGTGTGTGTGTGTGAGAGAGTGTGAGTGTGTCGGTCGCTTGGATTTTTTGCTGCTGGTTTCCTGTAACAGGCTGAAGAGGTTATTTATTGCTGGAGAGCGCCGTGCCTGGCATTCTCTCTCGGTACACGTTGTGATGTGGGAGTAATGCTGCTCTTCTGAAAAGCAATTAAAACCATATGGGATAAAAAAGAATAAGATAGCAAAAGCAGAGCCCACGCCATTATTGAACTTTGAATTAAGAAATACGGCCAATGAGCAAAGAAGGAAAGTGTTCTTTTATGTTCGTACTGTGCACATTTATTACCTTAATTGTTGAAAATATAGCCGCACAGAACAAAACCTATTCATCTGAACTCCAGTGAAGCCACATCTGTTCATCCCCTTCATTCCATTTCAAAGGAAAGACTTCAATACAAGTCAGACATTAAATCTCGTTACAAAATCAAAGCACTTAACCAGCAACGTCTATTCCGCTCAAATCAGATTCAGCTGAATCAGAGATTATATTTCTCCATCACAGAGGCCGTCCCGAGAATCCATAAAATCAAGTGATTGTGTTTCCTCTGAGCGGAGTTAAAAGCCATTTAATGGTTCGATCCAGTCTCGCTTTGCAAATGAATCCTGAGTAACGAGCACTCAAGATGAGTTCATGTGATTTTATTTTGTTTCGGGAGCGGACTGATTTATCGGCCGCGAGCAGCTCAGCAGCTTCGGACATATTAGAAACTTCAATCTATGCTATTCATGTCCTGATGACACAAACTCCGCAATCTAGTCATCGGTACACGTTGCATGATGAAGGCCCGGGGCATACTCAAACTAAAGACTGGACTTGAATAACCTATTGCCAGCCACAAACTCGCCTTTGCTAAGGCCAAAAAAACACCTACTATCACATATTCAGCCAAAAATAGTCAATAGATCTGGTGATTTGTAGAGCCTGAATCTCTTAAGTGCAGCATTCAAACTGTGAGACTGCCTCAAGTGGGATGAAGCATTTAACCTTCCTTTTAAAGCCTGCTGCTTGGTCCAAAACATACATAGAACTTTTCATTACAGTCATAAAAAGCAGACAAGATAAGGGAGTGCTGCTAAATTGTATTATCCCACTTGACTTCCCTCCTTGGCCACTTGGGGGCACCAGAGACAAGCTGCATATTGCTATTCACGCTCAGTTTCAGTGCCGGTCTCTTCAATGTCCCCCTCCGGAAAAGCCCAGTCTGCTCCGACTGGTCAGCTCCTACTGCTGACGGCAGTGACTGTATAGTTGTGACACACACCTGTCGACACTGGGATCTGAAAATAGGGGAAATGTTCCAGCACCCCGCCCTGGACTCTCCGACCTGGACTCTCCGACCACCCTTAAAACCATCCACATACCCCTCACATTTAGACTAGGGTCCACACAGTGAATCCTAAAATCAAGACGAGGCAAACATTTGCTTTAAAATATCAGAGCAGCAAGGATTGAGTTGACTAGTTTCTACATGAAGTAAGAGTCTACAATTAGGTGGTCAGATTCAGATGTGTTCACCTGAGTGGAACGCTGCATTACATAAATGAAAACACAAATTCAGCACATAGATTAAATATATATTACTTGAGGGATATGTACACATTATGCTCCACCTGTGTTACTCCTCATTACAGGAGATTTTCAGACATAACTAGAGACAGAAACTACATTAATGCTAAAGGTGCTCTGTGTCTGCTGGACGTGTGAAGAAGCAACTGTTTGCCGCGGCTGGAACACAGAGGACTGACTTGTGGTGGCAGATGAGGTCACTACAGCCACATGGAAATGACAAATTCACACTTTACAGTAACAAAGCAGCAGCTCCTGATAATCTGAGTGTACTCGCTGAGCGTCATGCAGAAAGCTTCCTGCATAGCTTGTAAAATATTGGGATATTTGCCTTGAACCTAAACGTTTGAATGTAGAGTGACAGTGCACCCTAGTGGTCGGTCTGCTCACTTGCACTAAATTTGGACCACTGTTACAGATGAGGTCAAATCTCCAAGTATTTGACGATGTGTGATCATTACGCAGCCACCATTATAATACAGCTGTTTTCATTACTCACAAACTGCACTGTGTTCTTATCAAAGTGGAGGAGCTTCATCCACAGCATTTACACTGATGGTAAATGATATTTCTAAGAAGACAAACTCATCTAAGTGGTTTATCTCCTCATAATAAAGAACTGTTTGTCTTTTAAATATAATTCAAGGGAAACAAGTGTAGTGGCAGAGTCTGATTAAGTCTGATTATCAGACAATTGGAAAATACATTCAGTCAGAGGGATCAGTGGTTCTGAAAAGACACATATCAAAAAAATATATATACATCTATTTCTCATCTGACGTCTTATGTCTGCTTGAAATATTGTTTCTGCAAAAAACATGTTTATTATGATGAGAACCATTAAAAAAAAGCTGTTGGAAAGAGAAATAAATCTGTTTTCTGTGTGCCCATGTGGTGAGCAGACATCTGTATTGTCTTACAGAACACACACACACACACACACACACACACACACACACACACACACACACACACACACACACACACACGATGCTGATACAAAGGGAGGAGTTCAGTGAAGTGTAAAAACACTAATGGGATCCCTGACAATATAATTAACTAATGAGGCTGATGGAAATGACTGCTGACCAGACACCCACCCTGCTAAATGAGCCCCCCCGCCCCCCCGACGCTCTCTCCTCACATCTGCTGCTGCTCTCTGCCTCCTTAAATGATCTATTAATTTTTTGGGTTGAATTTAATAATCAAAACGTTTAAACGTCCCAGCTTCCACAGCCTGAATTTATCTTCTCCAGATTCATCATCAAAAATCAGTCATCTAAACCTCAACCTCAATCTCTTACTTTACAACACAGAGAAAACCAGTAAGCGCTCACATTTCAGGAGCATCCAAGAAAATATTGGACATTTTGAAGTGGACTTAAATAACTGATGGTGAATAATGTAGTGTCAGTCAAGTGCAACTAACAAGTGATTTCATCATCTGCTGATTATTTTCTCCATTAGCTGATTATTCACATTGTCTCTGAGTGAAAAATGGCTGTTTCTCAAAGTCCAATGTGACCCAAAGACATTCAGTTTATTGTTGATACGAAACAGAGAAAAGCAGCACATGCTCATATTGGAAACCAAAGGATGTTTCGCATTTTGCGTGGAAAAAAATGTGGAAATGTGAGAAGAAAATAGCGATTGACTCGTCGATTCACGGTTTAACCTCTGCAATCAGTGCATTGATCTGATTGGACCTCTGATGGTGCATTTCTGCTAAGGCACCAACTGGTGTGGATTCACCGAAATCCATCTTCCAGATTCCTTCCTTGATCACACTTTCAGCACTTGACCAGCTGGTACATCAATCTGCTGCTCTGATCCGTTTGATTGGCTGCTTTTACCACCTGCCCGTCCCGATTACAACCCGCACTCAGTGGGACGACGCGTTTGGCACAAAGATCGGCCTGCTGCGAGCGCGTGTGAGCACGTGTGTGCCCCTCTGAGGCTTAAACTGCAGGTGCAAGTTAAGCGAAACCTAAACTGCTCTTCTGTTCAGTAAACAAGATTAAAGAGACTCACACTGTCTGCAAACAGCTTCTGTAAAAAGCACATTTCTGCCAACAGACTCTGGTACAGCCATCTACACGACGGTTAGATTTGGGAACTTTCCTGCTGTTTACTGATTGGCTAACGTCGCTGCTGGTTAACAGTTAACGTCTCTTCGCGCTCGATTTCATGGTTGGTGCAACAATACCTAAAAAAGCAGTCAGGAGGTCAGAAATTTGTGATTGTGGAGTCGCCGACGCGGCTGTGGCGGCAACAGAAACGTCACTGTTACATTGTGTTGAAGTGTCAATGACTGACTGCACTTTACTGATTTATTGAGGGGACACAAACAGGCGTCCTTTGTGTGTCAGGACAAAAGCCAGGAATGCTGGACGCTCCATTAATTAGGCGGTTTGTTGTGCTTTTGCATGGGGACACTGGTAATGATTAAGCAGCTATGTAGCCCCCCACACCCCCCACACACACACACGCACGCACTATGATGGTCCATTGGTTTTAGTTTCTTGGTATAATTCTATCTATGGCATATTATTTTTATAGAAATGGATGAAATTGTATCGTTTGCTTCCAAATACCATGTAGTAAAAATACCTTATTACAAGTAAAAGTCCTACATTCAATATCCTTGAGTACTGAGGTAGTACCAGTATCATTTACTTAAAGCATCACAAGTAAAAGTACACATTATGCAGCAGAATGGCCTCTGTCATAAGGCTGCATGTAAACTGTTTTAATGTTGAAATTAGGATTAATTTAAATACTTTATATACAGTAGGGCAGTATAATCTGAAATATTACATCATATTTAACTGATGGAAAATAAATGTAGTGGAATAAGAAGTACAATAGAGATGTGGAGGAGAAGAAGAATTAGTAGCATTAAATGGAAACACTCAAGTAAATCCAAGAATTTGAGTAAATATTCTCAGTTAATTTCCACCACCCACACAGGAGTGAACACTTTATGTCTGACCTCATCAGCTTCATTGATTTTTGTAAATATCTGCTTATTCTCAATCTGATGCAGCATCATGTTTCAAACAAGTCTGGACAGGAGCAACAGACTGGGAAAGATGTGGAACGCTCCAAAAACACCTGTTTGGATCATTCCACAGATAAACAGGTTCACTGGTAACAGGTGAGAGGATCATGATTGGGTATGAAAGGGGCATCCTGGAAAGGCTCAGTTGTTCACAAGTGAGGATGGAGCGAGGTTCACCTCTTTGTGAACACATGATTGGATGAAGGATGTTACTGCATGGGCTCAGGAACACAGTTTGCAGATGACTGCATTCTGTTTTTATTTACGTTTTCCAGCATCAGGGTCCAAGAAAGAGCTGTGTAGAGGAGAGCTGCATGGACCATTTTCCAACAGTAGAGGTCAGTATAAGCATGTGTAGATAACAGCATACTCCAGCACAAGTGCCTGTAACTGTAGTACTGGAGATGAAACACAAAGCCACAGCAGTTTCCTCCTGTGTCTGATGACGAGCAGCAGCATTACTGACCTACCTACTGACCTTCATCTGCCTTGTGCTCGACACTCACGGCAGGATCTACAAATCTGCTGATAATTAATGGGAAATAACAGGAATGAGGTTGGCTGTCAGGGACCAGCTGAGCTCGGAGGCGGCTGATGTTGGTGGGATCTGGAGGATGATGGAGGCAACGGGAAAGTGCCTCAGATCCACAAAGTCTCTTCCACCAGGTGGCTGATGGGACATGCTGGCGCGGGTGCCAAATTGTGCAAAATTTCCCAAATTCGGGAAACTCTCCATGAATTTGTAGCAACACTGCTGCTTCACTGAAAACTCCACTCTCAGTGTATGTGTGTTAGAGGCTTCAAGCTTCTGTCACACTTGATTTGCATACTGGACCACGATTGGCTTACAGCTGTGATGTCACAAACTCATCTTGCAAGTAGACGTGTTAAACCGAGAGTTAAGGCGGGAAACTGCCCCTTCAGCAGACTGTAAATCCCATGTGGATCACAGTGGACGACATCAGAACGTACCCACAGAAAGACCAGCGTGTCCAAAATTTTGTTACTTTCCGCAACAAATGCTACAACCAGTTCCGTGACGTTGACCAATAGGAGCACAGAGCGCTCTTCAGCTGTAAACATGCTGAGGCAAAGAAGAAGGATGTTGTTGGTGCTGTGAGGTGGAACTGTGAGACAGAAGAAAGGTCACATTGTTGTTTTTCTTTCATTTTCAGGCTTTTCCGAGCACAAGACAGCCAGTATCATACGCACCGCTTTGTTCATGTCCAGCCTGTCTGCAGGCCATATGAACCATATGATAACATTTTTTACTCCTTACAGGATCTGTTCACTTCAAAGACAAAGCTAGTTTCTTAGAATTACAGACCACCCTGCACCCCAACTGTACGATGATTTTTACCTGCTCTAATCAAACGATCTGATCATCACGCCTCCATCAGCTCCTTCCCATCCACTTCACTATGATTCTTGTCTTGTTTTGTGTCATGTGCCGTTGTATTTTCATGTTGAATATCACATCTTCTGTTAGATATAACAAAGCAAACTAGCAAAGCAGGCACTCCACATTCATTTTTTCACTGCATCCCAAATCACAGATATTATCATATTCAAAAATGTTATCTCAGGCCACGGTTTAAAAATAAAACAGCTCCCCATGAGAGAGAAACCTTCCTTCTTGCCTATTCTTCCCTTTATTTTCTCCTCTGTGTGTGTGTGTGTGTGTGGTAGAAATCCTTCCCTCCCTCCTTTGGCTGTAAACTTACTGACCCTCTTTGCTGCAGCAGTAGTGCTCATCTCTGCATTGACTCCTTCTGTGGAAAAAAAAAATCAATAAACAAGGGTCAAAACAGCCACTGAAGGAAGGAGTATTGGTAACACTATAAAACCGTCAGCACAGGATTTATTGAGGATGCAACCGTGGTCTCAACACAAAGTATCAGTCTTTACATGTATGTGTGTTTATATGCACACTGTACTGTCTTCTTTGCAAGTGTTAGCTTGATCAAATGCTGAAAGTTACGATTGTTATCTCAGCTATTACGAGAGCAAAACATTGAGGAAGACGGCTACACAGAGACAGTAAGCGTACATTCAGTTTATAGTGACTTTGAAGCTCTCTCACAGATGCTTGACACCCACAGCAAACTTCTGATAGGCCTAATGTGAAGACATCAGCCTTTCCCCTTTCCACACATGCCTCTCACCTCTCAGCACTCTCAGCCCTCGTCACGAATGTGCTGCCGCCGAGTATCTTTGGCTCCGTGCCTGCTGGTGTCCATGCCGCCCTCAAGCTCCTTATCAGGTGTCAGATGTGGCTTTGGTGTCAGTGATGTCCCGTCCATTTCCACTCACACGCTTCTTTTTTAGCTGTATTAAATGGACCAAACACAAAACAAACACAAGGCACACATCACTCTTCAGACCTGGACAAATACAAATGATTACTTAAATGATTACTAGTTTTTGGTAATATTTGCTAAATTGTGTTTTAGTAGTACTCTCTGTTTTGACCTCTCCTTTTATGCATTTGTACATATGTCCAAATAAAAAGTCTAACATAAAACAGAGCAAAGGTAAACACAAACTAGTTCAAACATTTTTTTTGGATCATGTTGCAAACATTCAGGACTAATTTTACTCCCTTAGAAATTCATGAACACATATACTACATAATATTACATCTATAATCTATAATTACACTGATCAAATATCACATCAGTCAATAGCTGTTGCTCTACTTTGTCCCCAGCAACGGAGTTTATATACAGGAAGGATGTCTGAAGTCTGGAGGTGATGTATCTGGTTCATGTCTGAGGCCATGATCATACTGAAATAGATAAAAATTTTAATGTTTTAGATGTACCATAAGTACCATAACGGTTAAATCTACTCATCCTGTTAAGGCGTGGCTCTGTGATTGCTTATTGCATGAGTCAACGTATCCGATGACACAATACAGTTGGTGTCATTGATGCATCTTTCTGTGGTCAGATGAGTGAATGAGTAAACCATAAAACAGTGATTTGGCAGGAGGTCATGAACTTGACCAATTTATCAAGACAAACAGTAAATTCATGGCTTAGTCACAGAGACTTCTGAGGAGGAAGTTGCTTTAAAACTCCTGCAGTCACCTGACAGGAGGAACATAAATATCCCAGCATCTGGACTATAAGACACAGAGTACATTAACATACACATATGCTTGTGCCAAAGATGAATTTACATTTTATGTAAATGTAAAGGATAATAACATCGTCTGAATCTGAATAGGTAACCACAGATGGTGTCAGAGGTGCCATCCATTTGTGCAGCAATACATCAGCGTGGTTCATAAAAGGTTCAGTTTTCAGTTCAAAGTTCAGTTCCTACTGCATCATACAGGTGATTTAGTTTGGGTTCAACTGAATTGTTCCAAATCTCAAAAAAAAGGACATGATTTTCAGCAGCTTTGAGGCCAATGCTAACGTCTGCACAGTTCGGAAAGTCCCGTAACACAACCGTGGGAATATGAGACATGAAAGCTTGTGTCTCAGCACAAGGATAAGTGAATGAACTGTTCAGATGCAACGTTGTCTCCTCAACATTTCTGGCAATTAGCTGCTGATAAGTGGGCAGGAAAGGCAGCAGACAGTGTGTGAATGTCACCGGAGAGCTCGGATACAACATAGCGGTCTCAAAAGAGCTAATGTTGTCACACGCTATCACCAGTAGATGCAGGAGGCAGAGAAAATGAACATTATCAAAGGCTTTGTTCATTTGGGCAGCAGTTACAAAAAGGTATAATTAAACCAATCCTCTGAATTGCTCCAATAAAAATTGAGTCTTTCCTCATAAATTACACCTTGCGTTGTTTTCAGCCGGCGCCAACCACCTCTGAAACTAATCTTCATCCAACCATCCGTCATTAAACCCATCCTTTGCTCGTTATCTAGCTTGCAACCATGACTGATTATTACAAAAAGATGACACGCAGCAAGAAGCCAACATCTGTGTGCAGCTAATGTAAAGTAAGTGTAACGAAGAGGAAATAAGAAATATGTGATTACACTCTGTCAGGGGCTTGTTGTCCATCAGCCAGCACTTCAGGTCATTGATCTATTGTTTGATTTTGTAGGATTAGAAGTCTAAAAATGCTTCTCCTTTGTATATTAATATTTCAGGTGTTTCATGCATTAACGTCTGTGTCTTTGCTGTCTGAATTGGCCACATTGATTGATTTATTTAGCAAACTTTTTGAAGTGTAACAGCAGCTCAAACACATTAAATTTATCTGAGGCATCTACAGGTTTGTGGACAGACCCCAGAAGTTGTCCAAATGTCCCCGTCAATCATCAAAACGTCCTCTGCATGGGACAATCGTTTGATAGACAAACACACAGTTAGGAGAGATCAATGTAATGTGCTGTACAGTATGTAGCTGTGGTTTTGAAACTGCACAGAAGTCTGCCTGTGGAGGGCAACAGAGCCCACACGGCCTCGAGTCTAAACCCAGACCTTACCGCCATGCTACTGAAGCATTTTTGTGAAGAATGTGAGTAAATTTAACGCGAGTAAAATCATCAGCGCATTGTGATCACAGCTGAATGCATGATGTCTGACGGGGAGAGACAAATCTGTGAATAACCACCGAATCACTTCCCCCGAGGCTTCACAACCCAATGCCAACGTGTCTGCCAGCGCATGGATGACAGGGTTTGTGGTCACGTTGTCCAGAAGGTCGACTGTCAGTGAGGACACAGGAAACATCAGATGATACGACAGAGTGACTACTGGAGTCCTCAAACGTGACTAAACATAGAGTGAATAAAACTTTAATACGTCTGTTTAGCTTGAGTGGTAGAAACTACATAATGTGCATTTCATTAACATTTTAATGATTCAGCTAGCTGAGATGGAGCTAATTTTAACTACTTTATGGGCTTCTTCATATTTAATAATGCATCATATTCTATAAAATGATTACATGTTTTGTACAAGAACTTTTAATCTGTAAAGTAAACAGTGATTACAGCAGTAAAATAAATGTAATGGAGTAAAAAGTACATTATTTACTACTGAGATGTAGTGTAGCAGAGGTATAAAGAAGAGTAAACTGGAATTAATCAAGTAAACTAAAAGTATTTCAAAAGTGTACTTAAGTGCAGTACTTACACATATTGGTTACTTTTCATGACTGATAATAAGGAATTAGGAATAAATTAGGGGTGAAAGTACATTTCATGTAGTGGGGAAAGGGAAAAAAAAAGACTTAAACCTTGCCTGAAAACACCTGACCCACATTTGTCCATCAAACTGACATCACACTGACATTTCTGAATACCGGCTGGTTTCAAATGGTTTGTCAGGTTTGGACTGGAAACCATAAACCAGTAAACACGCACACTTCATCCAGGCTGGGAATCTTGATCATCGGGTGGAATTTTCTCCCTCCCTTTGATGTTTCTCCAAGTGTGACTATTTATACAGCCACCACTTGTTGTCTGGAAAGTGCAAGCCTCTGCTGCTCCATAGAGCCCCACTGTACACAAGCATATAAACACGGCCCGGGCTCACAACGCTGCCCTCCTTATCGACAGGAACCCAAAGTTCCTCCAGTGGAAATGTCTTTGTTCCCCCTCGGCTGCCACACAATGAGCGCGACTCTCTGGAGTCGGCTGAAGGCACTGCAAGCGAAGGCCTTCACTCATTCCACACATAGCACAGCGAAGGCGCTGACCTTGGCAAGAAGCTATTAAAAATGTTCTCCACCAAACACGCATATGTACAGTCACCTTGGTACACAAAAACACACGCCTGTGTGCAGCAAAACATGTTTGAGTAACGGCTTCTAGCTTAAAAACAAAGGGAGTTTGGTAGAAAGACAAATTAGAGCACTGAAGACTGGAGGTTTCTATATTCTGGATGTATCCTTCTGTCAAATCACATCCATCTATCGACCTTTAATGTACAGAACCAAATCATACTGTATCTAGGGCTGCAACTAGCAGTCTTCATCAGTGCAGAGTATTTTATCATTTGTATCTAAGGACATTAAAAATCTACAGCATTGATCCATCTGCTATATTCCATCTCCTATACACACACAGGCATCCATCTATCCATTGACCACATTGTATCACACCTATATGAGCTGTAATATATCCATTTTTGTACATCCTGTATCATATCCATCAATCTACCTATCAGCTGTATCATATTACCAGAGATGCACGTAACTTTTTTAATGAACAATGACAGTTCACAGCTTTCTGATTCACACATTCGTACTTGCGTAGCAGTTATGTGCACCCCTGCATATTGCATCTCACTGTATTGTAGCTCTCCGTCGATTAAACATATTATATCCATCATATATAGATCATATCATGTCTATCCATCTAGCAACCACATCAAGTCATATCTCTCTGTCTTTATTTCTTCAGGGCACTGTTTCTCTGCAGTATGGCATGTCTAAACATTTGTTATGACACGTTTGACCCTCTGCCAGGTACAAGGTGGCATTACCGCACGACAGATTCGCCAACTCAGAGCCTAAAGAATGCATAACTTCCTACGCTCGGTGTCAGACCAGACGCAGACGACCTCACACACAAACACACACAGGCGGGTTGTCCCTAATGACTTGCCTCACGGCAGCAGTCAGTTAGAGCTCCGCAGAGGATGAAATCCTGTTACAGCTGGCTTTTCGTGATGCTTTTAACCGCATTACACTCCCTTCTCAAGTCGAGATCCAATTTCCCTATCAAACAAGGTAGCACACACAGCCGCACTGTGACGAGGCCGCCTGTCTTTAATGTTGTAAACAACAAAGTATGTTTTTCTTCTCTCAGTGTCTCCAGCGGCTGAGCTCTCAGGGTAGATGGGAACAGGAACTCAGTCAGACAGATGGGGGAGGGAGGGGGGAGCAGTGGGTGAGTGGATACCTTGACTCTGGCGTATGTTTACATGTGTGCCGTCCTCAAAAATGATAGAAAGATGCAGAAAATCCTTCTGAGTAAGGATGTTTTTCTCAGGCACCTGTTCAGTTATCTCGTGTCTGATTAGGATTTAGGATTTTGGGGTTATAATAAGGATTATGAATAAACATCCACACCTTAAACTAGCGATCAGTTGATTAATACATTTAGCAAAATGGCTAACAATGACAAAATTACTACATTTTGATTTTCAGTGAACAGTTTAACTCATTTTAAAATAATCTATCAAGCAAAAACACTAAAAACTAAACTACAAGTCACACGTCCTGGCCTTGCAGAAAGGCCGATTAAAACATGTAACATACGAGCTCAATAAAAACAGCGTCTGCCCAGCTTTAGGTGTGTTATTGACAAGTGTAAAACAGAAAAACACAACAACAGAACTGGCAGAGGTGGTCGAATTTTACAAATAAAAGGTTATTTAGGTGAATTTTAGCACAATAGCACAACATTCAAGTAAATTTGACATAATAAGCTATAGAAAGGCACAATCAGCCTTAATGATCCTTAAGGGAAGGTGGGTCCACAGCGGGGTCACTTCTCCCCTCCCCCCTGGTCCCAGCAGCAGAGTAACCGTCTGTCTGTTCAAAAGGCTGCTGCAGCATCGGCCACATGTTCGTCTGCAGGATAAAAAGCCTTCCTTATTAAGTCAGCTGTCACATCGGGCACCTTGCCAAGCGGCACATCCATTCACTTGCTATTCCCAGCTGTGGCCATATCGCTCAATGCCAACACCGAGTCCTAGCATGACCTCACACAACCTCCATTTAGAGATATTCTCCATAATCTGATTCCTGCAAACACAAACACTGCAAATCTAGACTAATCAAATCAAAAAAATGCCTATTCGGTGGGTCCTGATCCTGAATTGGCAACCAAATGCAACTTGGATCCACAATCCTATGTAGTTTTAATGGATGAAAGGGATCATTGGCCTTAAAGAAGGCAATCAATTATCTTTAGGTGGGATTCCCCCTGTAACTTTTAATTATCCTTTCATTCAGGCATTGTGATTGAATTGATTGAGTACAGATGGAGTTGACCTCTGATCAGCTATGTAAGGTCGCGTCTGTCAAGTGTCAAGTTGAGAGGATTGATTAAAGTATTGAACGGGTTTCTGATTAATTGATTTTTTTCTTCTGGCGAGTGTCACTTTCACCACCTTCCATCAACCCAGAGAGGAGAAACATTTAAACATTATTCAGTCTTCCACGGCTGGTAATCGCACTGCTTTTTGAGATCTGGGAGATTTTTCTGGTTTCAGTTCAGAACATCCTCCATTGTCTTCTTCTTTTGATCATTTCAAGAACACTGCCAGTTTGTTTGGCTTGCATTCAGTGTATTAATCCTTAGTTAAGTTTGTGTTTTACCCTCACTAAGCAAAAATGCCAAATAGTCCCTAGTTTCATCTTGCCCAGGGCTTATTTCCATTTTTGACTAATCGGTGGATTATATTCTTGATTAATTGTTTTGTCTATAAAATGTCAGAAAATATTAAAAAGTGCCTGTAATAATTTCATGTTGAGTCCAAGGACATACTCAAATATCTTATTTTGTCCAATTTTAATTGGAATATTTTTAGCTTTTGAGCTGCTGGATGGTGAAAACAAGACATTTGATGAATTTACCTTGGGCTCTGAGGTAGAAATACACATTTTACAATGACATTTTCTACACCACACACCAGTTAATCAAACAAAATGAATGGTCATCAAACTTATCCTTAGTTTAAGCTCTACATCTACTCACACTGGTTACCTGAACATTAAAGGTTGTGTAAAGGGAATGCAGGAAGTTCAAGAATTGTTTCTTCCAATAAAATGCCCTTGAGCAAGGCATCAAGCCCCTACATGCTGCAGTTGGGCTGCTTATTCAATAACTGTGGTAAACTGTTTAAATGAAAAGTACAAAACACTTATTTTCATTCCCTCTATTCTGTGAAATAAAAACTCAGATAAAGTTTCAGTATGTTTCATGTGTAAAATCACTTTCTCTTCAGTGTTATTTCAACACTTTGCCTCAGCTATTCTTTTCATGGCTCAAGGCAACATATTTCTGTGACATGCCCAAACCAACCAGGGAATGTATGATATTATGAAATCACTTATTCATTATTTCTTCACTCATTACGGACCAAGTGAGTCAAGAATGAGTCACACAGTAGGCGTGCCAGTATGAAAATAGTTGCTAAATGGCTTAAATGCACAATAGACGGTTCTCCTCCTTTAAACATGCTTGTGATTTTCCATTACCTTTTAAAACCTAACCCATGCTAACATTCACACTACTATGGATGTAGTACACAGGCTGAATTCGGGTTTCTACAATCGCTGACTTAAGGTCCGGTTGAAAAAGCTAGCTACTTCTTGTCTCAGCTGTGGTCTGATAAACGGAGAGAAAGAGCAAGAGCAGGGCAAGGACGGGTCGAGAGAATCAATGCACTGTGCACAGCTCCACGATGAATAAGATTTTACCCATTTTAAATTAAAAATAAAGGGAAATCAATACGTGGAGGTCAACGCTGATATTGTGGTGGATCGGCACAAATGAGTCAATATATGGAAACCGCTGTGATGAAGCTGCACCATGGAGCCTTACAATTCATCACATTGACAATGATTTCAATTTGATCCATCAAAACTGGAAAGATTTCAAGTTCAATAAATGCCTGATGTTTTCCAAAACCAGTTATCGTGTTAAGTAATCTCAATACTGAGCACAATAATCTTGAGCAGCCCTTAGACGAACCTCAGCTTCACTCCAAAATCTACAAGACTGATACTGTTTTCTTCAGTAGGGTTGAACTGTTTTTTGAAACTAAAAAAGGAATATTAAACACTTTTCTGAACTATCTATGAGACAGCAGGCACTGGGGATGCCATGGGCCAAAAAGTTTACATTTTCTGTGATGTGCCAAACGCAACATCTGGCTTCCATTGTCAGTCTGTCTAAATCCAATTACAACTATTTATGCCCTCAGTGCTGCTGCTGTCAACTGTCCACCTACATACATGTCAAATGCAGAACAAGATGGTATAGGATTCCAACACCTTTAACCTATTTCCAGAGATTTTCAGTGTTGCTGTGTTTTTTTCCATGACAATCTTTTTGGTATTCTGATAACTTGTGTACCTTATATATCAATTCATCCAATAAATAATAATACTGGTGTCCATAATAAAGACATGCATTTACATTTATAGTAGTTGCAATCCAATGTTAGTGGAAAAAATATGACTGCATATCCCCCTGTATACAAGTCATGTTTAACTTTTCAATGAGGCCAATATGGCAGGTTTATACAATGAGCAACAATTAGAAGAAAATATGCTGCACAACCAATGGTGGAAAGTAACTTACTACTTTACTCAAGTACTCCTCTGTATTTAAGTGCAACTTTTATGTACTTGTACTTTACTTGAGTAATGCAACTTTATACTGCTTTATACTTTTACTCTAAATTCAAATTGCATTCAAAATACCACCACAGTACAAATTATGGTGTAATATTATAGATTAAGATACATAGCAGGTTACAAAGTACTTGCAATTAGCGACACATTTGTACCAGCTGCAACACTGCACACTAAGCACCTATAGCTATGATCCAGTAATAATGTGATACTCATACTTTTGTATTTTTAATTGTAATGGTATTTCTACACTCTGTTGTTTCTACTTTTACTTACATAAAAGGCTTGAGTAGTTTTCCACCATTGTGAACAGTAAATTAAACTCTAACTAAGCTACTCTGTAACCTTTTCTTCCACACATCATGTAGATCAACAGAAAGGCATCATGAAGCACCTGCCAAACCACGACCACGAGAAAAATTAGCTCAAATACCACAGGAGATTATTTCACAAATAATACAAACGCAAATACTGCCCACAAGCTACAAAACTGCTGGAATAAATAGCCTGGAGACAAACAAGACACAAGCAGAGCTAGCAGAGAACAAGCAAACAGTCACTGCATAGTTAGCTTACATAGCTAACGTTAAATTAACTGATTTTACTGAGTCCACAAACGCGACTTAACAAACAAAACACGGACTTAAAAGACACGTGTTAGCATAAAAGGCAGGTGCTTACATTTGGTGAAGTGAAGCTGGAATCCCACACGTCTCAGCAGAAGGTAAATCCTTTGGGAAGACGGAGTAAAGTAAGCTAGCTAGTGAGTGTAGCATAAACACGATTATTAAAGCCACAGAGGCGCCCTGGCGGAGGCTAGCATGGTCAGGCTAGCTTGACATTAAGATGCTAACATTGTATAAACATTAGCAACAAATGTTTACGGCAACATTAAGGCAAAGTCAGAAAAGCAGCACTTTAGCAGCAGCGTACGACACACCTAACGTCAACAGAGGTCGCTGTACGTGAAGACCGCCATATTTAAAAGGGTGTGATCCAATTATCAGTGAAGTATTTCATTTTAAAGTGCCCGCCCTTTTCCAATCGGTTTCCATGGAAGACTTCCAAGATGGCTCTGCGTAACAAACCATCTGACGCGACAGGTTAAACAACTCCTAGACATCTGAAACATGTTAGCAGGAGCCCCACCAGCTCTTTTGTAAAAGGCCACAAGACAAAATGATTTGCAACCACTGGCCTGTGATTAATCTGTATTACTTTACCTGACAATCTGAAAAGTAGAGCTGTAAAATAATTAATTTAATGAATATTATTCACACTATACTGTCTCATGGACACCATATGTGCTCGAGTGTTGTCAGAACTGTCCTCAGATACTGAATGAAAACAGAGAGCAGTGTTGTTCCTCACTGATTCTCGTAGTGCACGTACTGTAGCTTGCTTCATAGTAGCTCCTCAGGGTATTTTACACTCCCTGATGTTACTCAGGCAGAGAGGTTCAAATTGACCTTGCATATCACTGTACACGGTGTTGAGTTGCACCGCACACTGTCACTTGAGCATGTACAAACAGACATGCAAGGGATATGTGAAGACAAACATAAGAAGGAAAACTGCATGGTAAAATCTCAAAAAAGCCCAGTCTCAAGCACGCCATCTTTCCATCTGTGCGTTCATATAAACAACAGCTACTGTACATATCCTGAATATATATGTTCAGGATGCTTTGGTTCCCCCACCAGCTGCCACCAGCAAAGGCCAGATTCTCACCAGAGATATCCAAAAAGACCAACAAGTGCACATGTACTGGCATCATGAATATGTGTGCAAGAGTGTGTATGTGTGGGCTCCAAGCTGAGGTAGGGAACAAGATGCAAATTCACAGTTTGTTTACCCTCCTGTGACCTTCGGCTTTTCCTTCTGCCCTGCAGAATCCAACATGTGTGTTCTGGATGACTTCCCTTGGCTGCGATCTGCACGTGTTACAGCAGGGAGGCAAAACAGGCCAGCTCTTCAAGCTAAAGCATTTCTACCATCAGTATGTTGCTGTCAGGTTAATGTTGATTCTTTAATATAAAAGCATGGTCGCAATGATCTCTACTATGCACCACTGGTATGGTTATTGTTTATGGTAAAACTTTTTTTTGGCTATTTAATGATGGAACGGCACAAAGGTCTCATACATGTTAAGAAGAATGACCTACATTCAGTACACAGGGTATTTAAAGACTGACATTAAGACAGAAAGTAAAGTCAGCATTGTTTTGAAGTGAGCTGTTTTCATGATAGTAGGCATGATTGATTATCATAAGGGGCTACGTCCCCCAGCCGCCTTATTTTAATTCAAGATTCAAGTACACAGTAATTTTCTGTATTTAGTAATCCACCAAAATCATTCCGTCTCTCAACACATTTGTTTATGTAGACATATGCACACACGCAGACACACACACACACACACACTGAACAGTTGTCCCAGAAAACTGCTGCGACACTGTAAGACCCCCAGTTGCACTCCCTCCGCCCTCTGCCAACTTGATGCGCCCCCACCTCCTGGTGCAAAGGGTCCATTGGAGGGTTACTGCAGTGGCAAGTCAGACCTGCAGTGCCAGCCAAAACACACACAGACGCAGTCAGTACACTGTGGCTTGTTTCCCTGCCTCAGTCAGCCCACAGTGCCAGCTGCAGCCCGCTGTCCACCAGCACGTGCCAGCTTGTTGTCCCATAAGCACCATGTTTGGTTTGTGACTGTATGTGTGTATTAATCATGTGGTGGGAACATAATTCTGTTTACACAGTCACCTTGCGGGGGCGGTGAAGACTTTGGTTAAGGTTAGCGTTAGGCGTGTAGTAGTTAAGGTAATGTTTTGGGATAGTCTCCAAGAAATGAATGTAAGTGAATGTAATGTCCCCAAAAGCGATGGAAATACAACTCTCCCTCTGTGTGTGTGTGTGTGTGTGTGTGTGTGTGTGTGTGTGTGTGTATGTTTAAAGGGACGGAGGGCTTAGCCTAAAATCCTGTCACCCAGCTGCTTCCACTGTCAGATGGTCCCAAAGACCCACATCAACAGATGTACCAAGCTGCGACAGGGAGCAGGGAAAACACACAAAATACCATCTCACAGTCGGTCAGTCTGCTGCAGCCTGCCTGTGTGTACAGACGGGGCATGTGTGTATACAAAAGACTGCGAGCGTCCCTGCTTTGATCCAGTAAAGTAAGAAGTCATGCCCTCTACATTTTGGCAGTTTCCTCTGCGAATGCTTTCGTCCATTTTGAGCTCAGTGTAGTAGTACTACGTGTTTACAAATGCAGCGTACTGAGATGTCCTTGGCTGTTGTAAGGAGCCACTTTTGGAATCTGGTGTCGGTTTACTGATGCAGTCTGGGATCGGAGGGGGGTGGGGGGCCAGATAACTGATGCTGACAGGCACAAAGGCAACTTGGCATCACATCACACATCTACTTTGAACTCAGCAATGGCAATAAATAAACTGAGCAGTTATTAGACACAAAAGAGGAATCAAAACAGTAATACTTGACATTACATTATGGATGGATTAACAACGAAAATAGGTTAATTTCAAGTGAAGCCAAGTCAAAAAAAAAGTATAAAGGAAGGATAAAGTCTGGTGCATGCTGTACAAATACAGACTGCAAAGCTCTCTCTTTTGGATGAATACAGAAAGGTCGACTTCTGAAAGGCATTTTGGGAAATGTCCAAAAATCAGAAACAATTCAGCAAGCAGTCCTCATGCTGTAAAACCCATTTATATATCCTCTTATACAAGTCACTGGATATACCTGTAACAGTGGATCCAGGACTCTCACAATGCAATACATGGCCAAAAGTATGTGGACACCCAAACATTACACCCATTTGTGATTGTTGAACGTCTCATTCCAAAATCATGAGCATTAATCTGCTGCTGCAACAGCCTCCACTCCGCTGGTTTGAGGATAGTGGCCTGAGGCTACATTAGCCGCTACTAGCATAAGGCAGCTGAATCTCGGATCTGTCTGGGCTTGAGTTGTTTTGTGGGTAATATAAACAGCAGCTTTTGGCAAGGAAGAAGAATGTGTGAGATAAATGATGACATTTAATTTTATTTCCACTGATGATTTTTTTCAACTGTCCATCATGAATCTGTTGGCTAATTGGTGGATCTCTCTGTTAAGATTCCCTTTATTTGAAGTAAGGGACCCAGCTTCAATCGTGAAAAGAGCCTCAGACCAAAAGCACACAAAACTTTGTCCATATAGCACATCATAATAGGTGATATCAGAATAAATCATCAGAATTAGGAGCAGAAGAACTTATTTCAACTCAGCACTATAACCTTGGTCTGGTGGTGTGATGATCTGACCAGTTAAGTCACATGTTGAGAACCGACCAATAAATGCTGGACATTCAACATTATCTCTGCTAATAGTCAGAGACTGGGCCTACGTCCTATGTGAGAGCAGGCCCCAACATGATGGTATACAAGTACAGAAAAACAAAACACAATATTCTGATACACAAATGGTTAATATCCACCGTATATCCCTTTATAGGATCACGCAATGCTTGGACTACAGGACCAAACCCTTCTTAAAGTGAATTTACAGTCATCATTAGATTTATACATCCGTAAAACATTATCCCTCCCTCCCCCTCTCCTCCACCACTTCCACAAACCTGCGTAAGTCGATCTGGCCTTTCCGACAAGGGAAGGTCCTATTAGCGCCAGCCAGGGGCACCCATGGGAGTGAGGAGGAAAAGTGTCCCGTCCCACCCCACCACCACTCCGCCCGGCATCATAACATTACTCATGAAACATTCACATCTTTATGTGGCGAGCATGATCACGCCAGCCTCCCATTGGCGGAGGCTGAATCGGCCCAGAACAGGAGATGAGGTTCGATTGGTGTGGTGGGAGCGAGAGTGATGGCAGGACGGCGGGGAGGCTGGTGAGGTTATCGGATCGATCGATCCAGCCCGCCCTCAGCCCACACAGACAAGGGCAAGGACTGCAGGGTTTCAGAGGATTCTTGTGCAAATGGCAACAGTTAGAGGCAGTTTGATGTGTAAATACATATAAGACTGTTAAGAATCAATATAATTAACACATTTCCAGTTGAGCAATGAAGTTGAGCAGAGCTTCATTTACTTGAAAATATGAAAAATCACATTTGAAAAGTTCAGTGCTTGTGTCAAATTTGGTGTGAATAACACAAAAACTGAACTGCTTTCTACTGAGGAGATATTCCTAGTATGAGGTGAGAAGACATGCTTCTTGTGATTGGGGTCAGGTGACATCTGTAAGCATTTGCTGTGCAAGGCCATGTTTACACTGCAGATGAAATTCAGATTTTTAGATCAGATCTTAATTTTTTCCCAATCAGTGGTGTTGGGAAAAGCTTGCAGCAGTTTATTTTTCATGGCTGTGTGATGAGGGATGTGACTTGCATGTGTATTCTCAATGCAAGATTTGTCTGAGTTTTAGAATTTAAAAAGTAAAGACAATAAAGAATGAAAATCAAGTGAAATGGTTGACTCTGACACAGCAGACATGGAGCAACATTAGCATTCATTTGTACACGTGTTTCTGGTGTTCTGATAAATGTAAGTCCAACATTCCCAACACACTCTCTGCTTTTATCTCTGTTTTTGGTCTCCACCAAGTCCTGAGGGAAATCTGAAGCTCTTCAGCTTGCTAAATGCTAGTCGTTAATTACGTTAGCGTCAAAGTTGGCACAAACCAGACTGCCTGTTGTTTGGTGTTGGGCAGGTAGTGTACAGAACATTTATCAGAGCCTTTACCCTGAAAACATCGACCTGATGCAGCTGAATGCAGCCTGAATAAAAACTGTAAAGCTGCGGGCCTTAAAACCAAAACAATGAGCTCAAAGGTGCTAAAACACTCTTATATTATGCAGTCATTTGATGAATTGTTAGCACAAAAATACTGCTTAATGCAACATTAAGTCAGTGACATGATGTCTAACTGCCTAATTGTAATCGGATGATGGGGTGTTCTCAATATGTATCATGATACATAAGGCTTGTTGCATAATTAGCACCTGATCCACGGTGAATGTATGTGGCTGTGTGATATGGGTGAAAGTTCCATAACAGGTTAAGAGGACTTTTACTTCAAAGTGTTTTGTGAATTCAGATTTCCTCCCACATAGTCACCATCACCCAGATGCTTGATGCTTACTGGACAGTAACATTTCCAGCAGTGCTTTTCCAGTGTCGTGTGCTGCAAACCAAATATTACAAGCGTGATAAAGATGTCTCAAAACTGCTTTAATAAATAACTGGGATGATTATTTATAACAATGAAACATCCACTGAAATAATGGAAACCTTTTCACTTTGTATAAAATTAACTTGCGTCCTTTGTAGAATAAAATGTGTACAATATGCATATTCAGCTTTTAACACCAGCAGTGATGCATCTTTAATTCTTTATTTTGCTGTGTCCCATTTACAGAAAATACGATGGCGTTTTGAGACAATAACATGATATGAAAAGGGGTAATTTTGAACTGAGTTGGTAACTTAAAAAAAAAAAACAAAAACAAAAACAAACACATCTGCATGGTAACAAAAAAACATCTGCAAATATTGTTCCCTTCATTAAAGCCTTTAAACCAAACATGAAGCTAATGCATGATGTCCACATTTGACCTTGGTGGACTCTTTTTTTTTAAATCCTCCATCAAGTGTTTTATTCCACAAATCTCCATGATAGCAAAGTGAGACAAGGAGAGCACTTTACTCAGGCGAATAAAACACGCCACTATACACCACACAATGTTTTAAAGAGTTACTTTCCTTAATAGTGAAAACAAACCAACAACATAAAAAAGATGACCATTGATTACACAAATAATGCATTACTCGTTACATTAAGGCACCTGAAACAAAAGGCTTTGTGATGGGTTTAGAAATGGTTTGAGGACTTCTTAAGGCTATAATGTTGGCAGCTTTGCGACGCTGCCGGCCAAAAAGCTGCGGGTGAATTCTTTTTAACCAAATTCTGATTAAACAACCAAAATCAGTGACACCTCTGATAGAAGGCAAGTTAAAAATGAGAGTCAAACGGTGGGTAACGACTGGATCAAATGCTTCCTACAGGCAGAAAATCAGGAGCAAGCTACAATTGTGGCCACACCCCTATTTGTGATGTCACAGTAGACGTTACCTACTGTGACATCACTGATTGAGGCAACTTCCTGTGGAGTTTCTTTAATATGACTGTGTTAAAAAATGTTTCGGATCTGTTTTGTAATGCTGTTATGACTAAAAACATCTCCATGCCAGTACAGGTTTCCTTCAATAGAGACAATTAAGTGCGAAAGATTTGGGATTTGTTTGCATCCAAAAAACTGACTGAGACCAGGCCGTGTTATGTTGGACCACATACATCCAGGAAAGAGACAGGACCAGGTTGGGGTGTGATCTTGACGTTAATTACTAGTAATTAAAAAAAAAAAACGAAGAAAAAAAAGATACGTCCTCAAGACAACCATATATAAACCCTTCAGAAATTCCTTCATTGGTGGTACCTCATTGTAAAGACTCTTAACTGTGGGACTCTGGATATGAAGTGTTATAAAATGCGCCTATTTTGACTGGCATAAATAAAAGGAATGGCATTGTAAAAAAAATAAAAATAATATTAATCATAGTAATAACAATAATAATAATAATAATAATAAAAATGTGTGACTTGTCTTTAAGTTACTTATTTCAAATATACACAGCGACTCCTTTAGTATTTACACATATGTACAGAGTATTCATTTCTGTTTTGATCAAATACCTTGAATGGCGTTGCTGTGAAATTGAACTCTTTAAATGTACACTTATATCCCTTTGAGATTTGAGAACAAGGAGGTCAAACTGGGCAGCGCGACTTGGAGCCTCGACGTGGCTCTTAGAAAGGCACTTGCTACCAACTCAAATACTGCAAAAAATCCTCAAACAGAGCTTTCAGCCAAGACAACTGAGAGACAGGAGAAAAAAATGGAAGGCCACATAGTAGGCACTGGGGTTTCTGTCCCCTCTCCCCTCCAGGCCAAGAGTTTTGGTAAGGCTGGCGCATGACGGCCACAGGTGGATTGGTGGGCAATGCCGGAAAGAGACAGAGCAAAGGGAGGGTTTCCTCTGTTACTGTGGCTGCAACAGTCCATTTCCCTCAAAAGTCTTCCTTTACTGTCCCTTTAATGTGTATCTGCCCCCCACAGACACTAAAAAGGAGCCGGCTGACAACTAAATCATAATCATCTGTAAACAATCAAACAAAAAAACTTTATACAGGTTGTTTTTTTTTTTTTCTCCTTTTCCATGATTCATCGTTTCTTTAAATGGTACAATTCCATAAACCAAAACTGAAGAGAGCCTCTTTCGCAACATTTCAGCTCCTTTTGTACATAATTAAAGAAAAATAAGTGAACAGAAGCAAAAAAGGATGTTCACTGTGCTCTAGCCCCCTGAATCAAAAATCATTTCAGGTGACTGTGACGAAAACATGAAAACAAAGCAAAGAACGGCTTATGAAAACACAAAGCCTTTTTTTCTTCCCAAAATAGTCCAAAAAATAAGAATAATCGCTGCCTTGCAGCTTCTTGCACTCACACTGCGAGTCCTTTGTTTAATTTTCTTATACACAATGGTCTCTGAGGTCTTTTTGACCAGTCAAGGCCGCACTAACATTTTTCCAGCGGTTGTCTTTGGGGCTGTAGCTTGGGGTCCGGTGGGGCGCTTTGAGGGGTGAACTGGAGCTGTGCAGGGTGCAGATCACTCCCCCACTGGACTGCACTGCAGTCTTAGAGTATTTACTGACTGGCTGCTTTCCCGCCTCTGCTCCACCACACTCATCCTCGAGCTCTAGCTCGCCTTCCGTCTCCTCCTCCTCATCCTCCTCCTCCTCCCCCTCACACGTCCGATAGGAGGGGCCCATGAGCTTTTTGCGCTCCTGCTCGGCCTCCCTGTTGCTTTCCTTCAGCAGCTGCTGCTGCTGCTGCTGCTGACGTCCCACGACGAGCCGGAGCGGCTCCCACTGGTTGTTCACGTTGTCGTCAGCCGACGATCGTACGTTCCTCTCGCGCTCTTTTCTCCGTTTGCGCGTCCACCAAACACATACGATGATGCAGAAGAGGCAGAGCAAGCAGAAGACCACACACAGGAGAGGCACCAAGTAATCTGTTGACATCAAGATGCATAAGACAGGAAATGAAGGACGAGGACGGACAAATCACCAGTGAGGAACTACACGGGGCCCGTGACAAACCCTTGTGGGACACCTTTGTTAATTACTACTCACCCACTGAAGGGGGCATGACCTGTGTTTCCACTTTGACCTCAATGACTGCCAGCATGATGGTGCTGTTGTGCCGCTTGGACAAGGAGCCCACTATGGCGCTGGCTGCCTCCTGGATCAGGCTGTGGTCTGGTAGATCCTCTGGCTGGAATGACTGAGAACCAAACCAGAGAACATGTGAACAATTTATAATTTTTACATATATGCTAGTGTACAAAGAAAATACAAGCTAGACATTTCCCACTGCTTCCAGTGGGGAAGCAACACTGTGCTTCTCAGCTGAAGTTTCAATAATACTGTGCACAACAAGAGTATGGTGGACACTGTAAGCCAAGGACAGGATGACGTACATCTTCAAATTCAAGTGTGGACCATTCACTTACGATAGCCACGTCTACAGCATCCTGATTCGAATGAGAGAGGTCACAGAGCAGGAGAAGGGCGTGGTCCTTCGCCAAGCCTCGGGTGTCAGGAAGATACCTCAGCTCGTAGCAGATGTTCTCCACTGTTGTTCCCTGCATATGTGCAAACACAGTCTGATCAGCAACAGCACAAAAGCCACCATTTGGTTCAAGACTGGAAACAAAAAAAAGTATACATGAGGAGATGACTCACTGGTGGCACTTTGTCTCTGTTGAAAACAAGTGTGATGCGGCCACAGCTGTTGTCCAAATGCCCGCTGTTCGGCTGGCACTTGGTGGTTGCTTGTGGAGGTGAGGGTCCAGCCATGGAGCAAACCCCCCACTCGTGGCAAGGGGGAGAGAAGCAGGTGAGGTAGCTGTGCTCCAGACACTCTTGTCCAGCCGGGCAGGACTGCGGTCTCTGGTCCTGGTCTGATGACCGGAGCCGGCAGGGACGACGTCCACACAGCACCTGGTGTCACAGATCCACATTGTTCAACTACATGAAATCCCACTTAGCTTTTATACTGCTTAGCATGATGCTTTATTCTGACACCCAGAGAATGTTAGCTATCATCTCATTTAGGGCTGTAAATAACATTTTCTTTAGCAATTAATCTTTCAGACTATTTTCTCGAGCAATCCATTGATTGTTTGCTCTGTAAAATGTAAAATAGAGGGAAAAAAGTCCATCACTATATCCCAAAAACCACAGCGTCACAATGTGCTGGCACTGTTTTTAGAAGGCCTGTGTTACCTTGGTACAGTCCACTTTTCCATTGATGCAATGGCAGCTGTTACACTCTTCCTCCCAGCGGCTGCTGTGGGGAAACTGCAGCCCAGCATAGTGGCAAGACTTCCCGATACCTATGACTACACAGAGACAGAAAGAGACAACTGAACTTCTGCAGCAGGAGGTCTGCGGTAATGGATTTAAAATCCTGCATCAACAAGACATGAGCACCAAGTCTGATGACAGAGACTCCAAGAAGGAGTGATTTAATGAGTTGTATTTACACTCTTGGCATCGGGCTCCTGTCCTGCCCAGCGGACAGATGCAGCGGAAACCGTTGATCTCGTCCACACAGGTGGCTCCGTAGGCACAGGGTGAAGACTGGCACTCGTTTATGTCTGTGGAGGGAAGAAGAGCATCACATATAAGTCGGACACCAGACCAACATTTTCTATTTTATGAGCCTTTATAAGCCAGTAAAGGCCTGGTCACATCAAAGACTGGCACATCAAACCGAGTGCACCAGCGCACATGTTTAACTACCAGCCCGCCGCCGATTTGAGCTGATCTTTGAGTGACACGATCCATTGTGCCTTCCCACCAAAATCACTGCTAACCCCGGGCCATTGTCACCCAGATTCCACATGAACACAGTCTGGATGAGGACTCTCAAATTCAAGCCTGACAGAAAAGGTGAACGCTATCCGGCCCAAACAAAAGAGCAGAGAAGAAGAATTTCAGGGTCACTGGGTAATTTGTCTTCTGTGTGTGTTTGTGTGACTGTGAGAGTATGGAGGAGGGACGACCTCTGACCCCCGAGGTGTTAAAGGGCCGAGAAAAAGGGAGAGGGCGGCGTCCCGGTCTTACATTTAGGTGTCAATGTGTCCATCTCCTCCTTGTCCCCCCTTTTTTCTTTCCTTGCTCCATCCTCTTCATCATGGTACTTTGCTACGGTTAAGTTATGGTCTTGAAGGATCTTAATTTAAAATGTTTTCATTGGGGGGTTTTGCATATTTGCACTGCACCAAAAAGTGTGTGTTGCACAGCCATCACTCACTGATTCGGCAGTCTGGTCCAGCGAAACCAGGAGCGCACTCGCAGCGGAACCAGTTGACTCCGTCCACACAGATACCGCCGTTGTAACTGAGAGAGGAAAGAATTAAAAAAAGATCAGATGAGGCCGTACAAGAGCCACATCCTTTCCAGCTGCAACAAAGCTCATTGTGTGTGTGTGTGTGTGTGTGATGGCGGTGATGGTGGTGGTGGGGGTCACAAGGCTCAATTCAACTCATCAATACAAGCCTCCACCTTTCAGATGCTAATTGCCGTGTCCAGTCCCTCCCCTCCCCTCCTCTCATCACGCCTCTCTTCCATTCCTCCTTAAAGCCCGGCTCCCCCCCAGGTCGCACGGGAAGAATGGACACGTATGCCCCCCTCTGCCACTCCCCCACCTGCATTCACCACGGGGTAGGTGGGACTCCCCCCCCCCCCATCTCTAAAAACCTCTCTCTCCACCTTTCTCTATCCTATTCAATAGCCAAGCCCCCTGTTCTGAGAGATGCCCCCTTTGAGGCTTGGTTTAAGGACAACTTCCACTGCTTTTAGCGGCCCTTCACCCCTCCGGCCTGTGTGAAGTGTGGAGATGAGGGAGGCAAGACGATGGGGATGAAAGGCGGGGGGCGAGGGGTGGGGGTTTGGCTACGCCACAGGAGTGCGTGAGGCAGGAAACGCTACATACCACGGGTGAGGGTTGCAGTCGTTTATGTCTGTTGAAGAGAGCGAGAGAAAAAGATATTTAGTGCTGAGTCACGTATTTGTTCACTTCATGTCATCTTTTCCACTGCTTCCATAAAATGTAATCATTGAACATCAAATATTTGTCACATTTTAATGTTAGCTGCATGCGGCTCCTCACGCCTGTAGCGTATGCTCAAGCATTAGCACAGCAGCAACGAGCTACTTTGAGTGCATTTCTTCAGTAAGTCAAAAGATAAAAGTAAGTAAACAACTCGCTAAAACACATATCCCTTATGTACTCAAGTCATCTTGTGATAAAACTAACACTATTTATCTTTTCTTACGACAAATTAATGCTGAAATGCCACATCACATGAGCTGGATTAGAGTAGTGGCGTCTGAGCTCACTCTGGCTGCTCAACATTGTTGCTTCCCATCAGAAACACGGTGCATGCGCACTTTGAGACATGACAACTACATCACAGCTGAGGATCATGGCGACTTTCATGTCAGTCATATGCAAAGCTACAGAGAGAAACTAACTTTGGCCACAGGTGGGGCCCTCCCAGCCCTCTTTGCAGATGCAGGTGAAGGTGTCTCCTCCACCCACACAGGTTCCACCGTTGGAACAAGGACTGGAGGCGCATGTGCTGTTCTTGGCTGCGGGATGAGAGGAAGCACTGGTTAGATCGTAGAGGAGGACCAGATTGTTGACAGCATAGTTACACAATGAATCAAGTATGACTGAACAACAACTCTGCTCTTTTTCCAGACTGATGATCACAATGGATTGTTTGACATACACTTATTTTAATGCTGGTGGACAGACGCCATCCTGAGGCCTCACCTGTGTTGCACGTGTTTCCACCCCAACCGGGCGGGCAGGCACAGCGGAAGGCGTCCCCGTGGTCGTAGCAGGTGCCCCCGTTACTGCAGGTGGTTGCGTCACACTGGCTCTCGCCTGGGCAGGATTACAGAGAAACACTGCACTCACACAGCATCTTCACGTGACTATCCACAGCGTCGGTAAGAAAGGATCATACGTGCTCAGTGTCGACATCGTGTAAACATGCTTTAGCTGTCAAAACATACAAAGATGTGTAGCACGGTGGAGTTGGGGCCACGGCGAGCTCCGAACATAAACACACTCGTTAACACACGGTCAGCATAACTCACGGGAATGGCAGGTCTTGCCCTTCCAGTTGTCGGCACACTCGCAGTAGAAGTCGTTCACCAGGTCGACGCAGCGTCCGCCATTCTTGCACGGGTTGTGTCTGCACTCGTTGACATCTGGGAAAGGTTGAGGCGATCTTTACCCAACTGTCTCCCGTTTAGTGCAAAGAAATGCAGAGCAGGGCGAGCAGAAGCTCTACCCGAGACACGACTTCTTCTCTACAATGCTGCACAGACTGACTGAAAAGACGAACAGACATATGAGAGGCGAGGAACTCACTGAGGTCGCACAGTCGACCCTCCCAGCCGTCAGGACAGAAGCACTGGAAGGAGTTCACGCCATCAATGCAGGTCCCTCCGTTCGCACAGGGGTTGTTGATGCAGTCGTTTATATCTGAGAACGCGAGGTTAGACAGACGAAACACCTTTTTAAGCATTCAGACGCACTAAAGAAACGTGCATAAAGGTCTATAAAAGATCATTTTAAGTGTGTATTAATGTATCTGTCAACAGCAATAACTAAATACATTGAATCTGATACGATTACAGCTGTGTTATACTGCGCTTATGTTACCAGACTGGCATGTTGAAAGTATGTGGCTTGAAAAATGACAAGATATTCGTGCTTTTCGTGGACTATTTTGTGGATTCTTCAGTGAATCTGAGCTCGTCGGTTGGATCTGAAGGTTAAAGTCTCCACATACTCTCATGGCAGTAGATGCCGCTGAAGCCCGGATCACACACGCAGGTGAAGTTTCCCGCCGGCTGGCTGATGCAGCGTCCTCGCGGACCGCAGACGTTGGAAGAGACCTGCCGCACTCCGGTCGAGTCGTTGGTCGCTATAGCAACAGTGCAGCTGTCAATGACTGCAAGAAAGAAAAAAAAAAACAGTTAAAATTCATCACTTTTCTTTGACCCGCTCGCTCGTTCACTCGGTTTCATCGCTGCGGTCGACGTCGGTCACCTTGACACGGGCTGGTTTGGCAGCTCTCCTTGAGCTGCTCACATGTTTTTCCCTCGTAGCCTTCGGGACACGCGCAGTAGAAGTCCTGGTCCATGCTGTGGCACCTGGCCTCATTCTCACAAGGGTTTGGATCGCAGGCGTCTGAGGGGGACCAGCTGGAGATCTGAGGGCGTGGTAAAGAGAGGAAAGCGTTGCATTTACAAATGAGACGACACATACAGGTCAGACTGAAGAAGTGAAATTTAAAAACGCCACTTAAAGCTGCAAAAATCAATATCAGATGGGGGTGCAGCGCCTTGCTAAAGGCCACTTTGACAGTTGTCTTTGGAGGCGAGAGAGTTTCCGGACAGTCAATCGATCTGAGCTGATCTTTGGCCACGAGCCCGTTGTAGCCTACTGCTGTCACGCTAACTCAACCTACCAAACATCAGCACCTCACTAAAATGGATATTTGGTGGTAAAACAAGTGAAGCTAAATGAGCAATGGAGAAAGAAGATCTAAAGTCTGTGTAGGTGAGCGGCTTAGCTCGGCTCAAGCCGCCGCCACCGCCGCCGCCGCCATTCCGAACAAATCGAAAGTAAGCGTACGAGCAAAGTAAGCCTCAGAAACTTTCCCTAAGCTCATCAAGGGAATCCACGCTTTTGGTTTTACATCTCTGCCCGGCTTAATCTTGCAAGATTATTCTGAGACAGACGCCGGGCAGAAGAGAGAGAGAGCGAGGAACTGAGCAGGCGAGAGGAAGACGTTGACTGGTCCCACGTCACGCAGAGCCACAGTGGACATAATACAGCTAAATCATCTGTCATACCAGCGTGACACAGAAAGAACCCAACTAGAGGCCACGGTGACATCTTTGTGGCCATTTCTACAAGCTGCAACTCAGAGGTTGGAGTGAAAATCTCTCAGTTTATGTAAACAGAAGCTTACTGTGCATAAACTCTGGGTTGCACCCCTTTGCCATTTAAGGTGCTGAACAAGAGAGTTAGAATAGGGCAACAGCGTGGGTGAAGACTGTGGTCACGCACAGTTTATTTTACTCTAAGTGTCGGGGCCAGATACATTTTTTTTCTTTAGCATTTGCATGCGTGTGGTCAGGAGATCGTGTCTGAGGGCAAGAGCGGCTATAAATCTGCTGCACATTAACGGAACTGTTTGCACTGTTCGCAGCACGAGGGCCATTTTTCACTGCAGCAGACGGGCTGAGAATTTATTTAAACCACAAGGCGACGTTATAATTTACATGCGGTCGACCATGAAAATTAACATTGTGCTGTGAGCTGACTTTTGAAGGCCGCTCGTATTGTTCGAGACGAGATTTAAAACAAAATGCATTATTAAGTGTGAATCAGTAAGCAGGTCCTCGGATCTGACCGCCCATTTAATCAATGACATGCACAGCGGAGCTTTGCTTTTCCACAAAAGCAAATCCGCTAATGTGGCTAAATATACAAATCAAATCTTTTTCGGGTTGAATTTCCAAGTTAATTATACGTGGGACACAAAGGACTTTTTCATAAACTGCTACTGCATGATCAACACAAGCATGTCACCTACTAAGAGAGCAGACGTGGCTCGTTGTTCTTAAGAATTTCCACTGGGATTCATGATGTCCTTATTTCCTCTAAAACCACCAGTCAGATGAGGACTGGGCAAAAAACACCATTGCACAATCAATCCTTCCTGGACTTGAGATACTAATCAGAGAAATATGATGCTGGAGGCGTTGTAGTTTTGGCACTGCGGGGCAGGAATGTACACCGTGCCATAGCAGGTATCAGAACTCTGTAGTATGTGGGCAGAAATCCAGCGTCACCTCATTCAGCGAGGCTCATATTTATAGTAGGGATGCTAAAACAGGACTGGGCCCTGACCAGCAATGTCCTCCATTCAGGGCCCAAGAGATGCAGCGAAGTGTCGGTTTCCTCACTGCTAACCTACATTAGCTTCAAACGTGCGCTTCAAATATAAAAGCCATCAAGCAAGGACGCTGATATGTCATAATCAAATAAATAAAATGATCAACTACCACTCAGGTTTGCAGTGAAGCCTGTATTGGAGTACACTAAACAGACAGGCCATAGCAGTAACTTGGCACACTGCAGTGGACAGTTGGCTTGGATCACTGTGTTGTAATGACTGCTGCGGTTTGTGTATTTGCACAGCGTTACAAGTCACTCAGTGTATATTCTCCTCAATCCAAGTGGCTGCCAAGTAAGTATTAATATTCTGTTCACTCTATCATTATCACAGCCTGCAGAGTTTCGTTTTCTTTACATTGTTGATTTTACTGGCATGTTTTGCCATGGCAACATGTACACCTCTGTCGCACATCCATCTCTATGACTGTCTCATCTCGAGTCACGGACCACTCACTGAGCAGCTTTGGCAGCTTCGTATTTTCAAAATGTTCACGTCCCCTAATCTGACTGCTGGCACCGCTGCATCTGCTGATTTCTGACCGCAGGCTGAAGCTCCATGGTGGGAAATTTGCCCTCAAACAGAGCAGAAAAGGTCACCTTAGATATTCATTTTGAATTTGTGCTAATGATCAAATCTCACGAACGCACTCAGACTCATGAACAGGCGGTATTTGTCAGGTGCAGTACGTAGGATTTTGTGGCATCAAAAAAGGCAAAAGGCCCCTCTAGAGCCAGTGTTTGGTTTGTCTCTTCCGGGCTACTGTAGAAACATGGCGGACTCCATGGATGAGGACCTGCATGTTCTTTAGATACTAAGGTAGTATGAGAAGTATAAAAACAGTCTAAAGGTGGTCAAACATGTGATGTGTCACTACTTAAAACGCCTGGCTATCAAAAAAATTGTACAAACTGTCAATGCGGCCACAATAATCCCGTGGACTCACCTCACACAGCTGTCCAGCAAACTCTGCTGGGCACTGACACACAAAGCCGTCCAACACTGCGTGACACCGACCGCCGTTCTGGCACGGACGGCTGTCGCACTTATTCCTCTGGATTTCACAGTGAGCGCCCACAAAACCTGGAGGACACTGGCAGTGGTAACCCCTCGGACCCTCCTAAAGAAAACACAAATGAGGAGCTGCTGGTTTGGTGTGTGTGTGCGTGTGTGTGTGTGCAGCAACGCCAAGAGCAAAAGTGGAGGGTGGAACATACGGCAGATTAAGATGAAAACATCCATTACCTTGCATGTTGCTCCGTTCTGGCACTGGCCGTGGCAGCCGCTGATGTCTGAAGAGGAGGAAGACGTGATTAAACATAATGAAGCACATGAAATGATTTCCATATGGGAGTTTATCACATTATGCATCATCAGGGTGCAATCTACTCTGCGGGATGTGTACAGATTAGGTCAAAGTTTGGAAAAGACACAACTAGTGAAGCCAAGAGTCAGATAGACCTTGTGTAGACTGTAACTGGGCATGCACTGGATCCAGAGAGAGGAACTGGGCATGCAAGTTCAGTCACGATGAGGGCAGAGCTGGAGCTTCGGTTTGCCAAGACGAGAAAGAAACGGGTTACCACATGTGGGGAAAGTGAGTGAAGCTGAACTATGCCTACGTATGCCGAGTGTCCGGGAAGTGAGAGGAGGCGTTTGTGAGTGGCCAGAAGGAGAAGACGCCAGCGGAAGGACAGAAATTTAGACTTTTAAGGAATGAAATACTGACTGATGTCACAGTTTTGTCCGGACCATCCCCGAAAACAGTCGCAGTGATATCCGCCAATCAAATTTTTGCAAGAGTGAGCGTTCACACAGGGATTTCCTGCACACTCGTTTGCATCTGTAAAGGCGGGATGGAGAAGGAGACCGAGTCCATCAGTTGAAACAAACCAAGGAAAGGACAAAGAGAAAGAAGAGAGACCAGCAATCCAACCTTTGAAGGAAAGCTAACACAGAAATGACAACTGGCACCGTGTTCATGGTTAAAAATCAAATCTGTTTCACTTTAGGTGTGTGTGCTTGCATTTTAAAGCTGCACTTTAATCATTGCTCATGTCAATAATGCAGAAGTATCAGGGAAACAGAGGCCTGAACTGTTTCATAGGCCAAAAACTAGTGAAAAGTGCAAAACCAAAGATATCCAAATCATAATACTACAAAACATGAATGAATCCAGTGGCCTGGGGTCTAGTGGATGCATGACATCTCTCTCTTTCCCCATATTCACTGCCTTTATCTGAACTGTAAGCTGGCCAATAAAGGTTAAAATGCCCCCTTCAAACCCCATAAAACCTGCCGTCTATCACAAAATCTATTAATCTATTAGTATTTCCTGATGTCTGAAGTATCAGATCAAGTTTAAAATTAATTTCTTTGTGGCCAAATATAATCAAAAAACACGTCGGTGCTGCAGGTCCTGTGTGCAGAACTCCACCACAGAGGCTCCTGTGAAGTTTCAGAGAGAGAAACAACCGCTGACACATCACCGTTTTCGTCCGTTGGAGATGGATGAAATGAGCGCAAACGGCACAGCTTCACCCACAAACGTTCACCACCTCCACCAACAGTGTTCCCACAAAGAAAAGCAGCGCTGCTTGGATACTAAAGGAAGGGGGGGGGGGCAGTCTGCAGGGAGTCCTGCTGTGCTCACACACACGCACACACACACACCTGTCTTTTCTGTGAAACCCTAAACTCCACACACACAATCGCCAGGTAAGACAGGAGGCCAATGGCTGCCTGTAAGCCGAGATCTGAGCTGGTAAGATGACACTGAACTCTTGGGATCTCTTTCCGACCTTCAACCCCTCCACCACGCTCGCACACGCACCCCAACTTTGTTTACCGGTCGTAATCCATTTCCTGGCTTCACGCCGGTCACGTCCGCTTCTCGGGACGGGAGCGATACAGAAGCCAACGCCAGCGACAAACAAACAGCCTGATATAGAGACACTCGTAGCTCATAAAGTCATTGAGGGGAAAAAAAAAAAAAAAGGGCGGCCATGCAGCTGCCAGCTCGTCCAGGATATTGACAGCTTGTACTCTGGCCACGGGGCTCAGGTTGCTGGTTGCCAATTTTAATCTAAAAACACAGTTAGCCTGAGCAATGGCGTGCCTGAGAGGCCATTTATTTGTTTTGGGAAGTGGAACAAACAGGAAAGAAAGCACATCTCCCTGCAGAGATGAAGGAATCCTGAACACGGGAAATCCTTTTTTAAACAACCTCCTGACAGATGCAAAGTAAAAGGATGAAGCTGTGTGTGTGTGTGTGTGTAGGTGTGTGAGTCTCACCTATCTGGCAGGTCTTTCCCTCCCACTGCGGAGGGCACACGCACTCGAAGCCATCCTCCAGGTCGATGCAGGTTCCGCCCTGAGCGCAGGGGCCGGAGGCACACTCGTCCAGATCTGAGAAAACACACACTTTAAGTCACTGATGGTGAACGAGGACGAGGAGGAGATGAGGGGTTTGTGGTCTTAGGAGGGTCCTGACTGATTAAGAGGGATGATTCCTTCTCAGTGAATCAAGGTCATCTCCATGTTAGTGGATGCTGAACTAGAGCGCGCTCGATTGGTAAACATCATAAAAGAGTGTCCAACAGGGGAGAGAGGGAGACTTATATCATGCCGACAGATGAGAGGAAAACGAAGCGGCGACGTGGAGATGATTGAAGGAACTCACTGTTGGCACAGGTCGGACCCTCCCAGCCCGCCGGACACTGGCACTCGAAGCCCGTGGGAACCTCGTGGCATGTACCACCGCTGGCGCAGGGACTGGAAACACAGGCGTGCTCGGCTGAAGGGGGGCAGGGGGGGGACATACGTTATAAACGGCATCCTCTGTCAATGCTACATATATCATGAAGGTGTACGTTTCCATGTCAGGCATGTTTTGATTGACTGTTGACTTATTATCTTTCGTTGCTATTATTTACACGTCCTCGTAATGCTAGCACGGATGTTTTTCCCTCTTTACGCTGACCCTAACCCTTACACATCCGTTGAATATATATTCTCAATCAACCATCTGATGTCCAAATTGTCAAGAAGTTGTGACAAAAACAACCATCACAGGTTCTCAAAGCTCAAGACGACGTCTTCAAATGGCTTGTTTAAGTCAACCAACAGTCCAAAACCCAAAGATATTCAGCTCCCAATCATACATAATGAAGAAAAACACAAAATACACACATTTCAGAAGCTGCAACCAAGAAATGTTTGCATCTTTGTTACACAGCATAGTACTGTCTTCACGGAGGACTTTTCCCCATAGGAATCATAATACTAATGAACCAAAGAGGAGATACTGAACAGAAACAGGAAGTGTGGGTCCTTCTCACCGATGTGGCAGTTCTTGCCGGAGTATCCCTGTGGACAGGCGCAGTAGTACTCGTCTGGCTCGGTGTTCATGCAGGTTCCTCCGTTGACACAAGGCTGGTGGCGGCCACAGTAATTCAGATCTGGAGGCAGATGCACAATTACAGACATTTAGTCAGCGATTAATACGAGTATTTCACCCATTTTTGATCATATTTCCAATCAGATTTGAGGAGCAGCACATGGATTCATCCATCCTGCCTGAATTCTCTGCTAAAACTTTCCCATCTGTGATAGACTTGGACTCTAAACACATGATCCTGAACATGAAGCTTTGTTTGTGTGTCTCCACACTGAACTGTGCCTCTGATCGTGCAGTGAAGTGCTGAATTTAAGCTACAGACGCTCGTTAGGCTTCCACTCAAATTTAGTGCAATTTTAAGCTACGTTTGTGGAATATCAGCTAAAGAAAATGCAAACTAAAAGGTGCATTTACAACCACTACAGTTATGCAAATGTAAAGATTTGGGTGCATTGAGATAAACAGCTGGTGGCACAGATTCTCCAGTTGGGGGCCATTAAATTAGTGGAGAAGAAGAGGGCGCAACAAGATAATGAATGACAGTGATGAGGGAAAATGATGGAAATGTGGCCTTTCTGCTGGTTAAGACTGCCCTGGTCTAAGCTTAACAATGCATATAATTAACATAACTTAATAAACTTTATTGATTCTGAGGACAAGGCAAGGCTATCTGTCCTCACTGCGTCCATCCTGCCACAGATGTTTAAGTCGTAACCTGCAAAAACCTGTAACAACAAGTACCATCCTGTGACGAGCAGCTATCATTCAGTTTTGGACTCCTAGTTTCCAGACACAGAACAAACTGAACCCTATCTGATCCCTGCACACCATCCTTAGGCGAAAGGCCAGGTCACCCTAAAGGCTGGTAAATAAAAGAGCAGGGATCTGTCTCCACAGGGGAACTCAGGACCCATTCTCATCCCCCGAAGAGCCCTCGGTGACGAAGGGATGCGAGGGGATCGAGTGTCCCTGCCGCTGCTCAGATCTCACAGGCAGTAAAACTATCCAGCTGCTGGTCTCCAGTCAGAGAGGACGAGGAGCGGAGAGGACGCGGACCTCATGTGAGGTCAATTCTTGAGACAACTGAACACGACATGAAACGGACGAAATGATGGAAACTCTTACATATCTGTGTCCAATGATTTTATAACATTTTGTCCCTGAAATACCCACATTTACTGAGTTTAAAGACTTCTAACCATGTTCACTTTGTAAACACAGTGCCTAAAATGTGCTAACATCACCTGCACGGCTAACTATTATCCTCATTATTGGTCATTCTGTTTCTTTTGGATTGTTACCTTCTTGACAATGAATCAGTTAATAAATAAAAAAGTCTGATCGCTTCAGCTGGAATCATCTCTGAGAATTGCTGTTAGGTGACGGGACCTTTAAGCTGAAGGTGCCTCAACTGCACTTTAAAGCACCAGGATGTATTTTATTTCAACAACAGACACCAGGACCGATGAGCCGGTTTCTCAGGCCACATAAAAGCTCACCATAGCAGCATTACTATTTTACATGGTGATGTGTTGCTTCCTCAGAAGTCATTTCTGCTGCTCGCTGCAACTGTAGCTCGAGGGGACGTGCAGGATGAGAGGCGAGGAGTCTGCCAGCGTCCTGAGTGGGAGGTGATGAAATAAACCAAAAAATAAGAGCTTTTCCAAACCTTTATCGCACAGCAGGCCACCCCAGTTCCTCTCGCAGTTGCACTGCCAGGGGGTGTTGCAGGTCCCGTGGACGCATCCGGGATAGAGCACGCATTCGTCGCAGAACTGGCCCTGCCAGCCGTAGCTACACCTGTCGAGCACAGGCAGCGAAACATTAGTACAACCTTTATTTAAACCTCGAAGAATCACGCCTTCACCTCCAGCCCATCAGTACAGTTAAAAGAGAATAAATAAGAACACAGTTCAAGCAGTGAGTAGTTTGTAGTCATGGTTGCTTCAAGTGTGTGCAGCACTTTCCCCAAGTTCTGTGTAATGCAGGACTTAAAGCATTAGCCAATCACTCGAACAGGTCTAATCATGACTATGGGACCAGTTTAAAGGAAGTGATGCATGATGGCATGTTGCCATTAAGGGCTTTAGAAATAAATGTCCGTCACGTTTT
Source organism: Chaetodon trifasciatus (assembly GCA_037975065.1). Taxonomy (NCBI): domain Eukaryota; kingdom Metazoa; phylum Chordata; class Actinopteri; order Chaetodontiformes; family Chaetodontidae; genus Chaetodon; species Chaetodon trifasciatus. The sequence goes on along the minus strand of JBBMOE010000007.1, from coordinate 13,500,814 downwards.
ACTGAAAGGTGTCACTGCTTCTAAATTTTAACTGCTCATCATCAACACCTTCAATCATGAAGCCTAACATTCATCTTCAGCTTCGCTCTGAAACATCAAACTCTCTTTTTATGTCTAAAAAAAAAGTCAAGCTGTGCTGATTTTGTTGTGTTTCCTCCTTCTGCTGTGGACGCAGCCAAGGCAAATTAAGTCAATGAAGCCTGATTAAAACACGATTTGTGCCTCTCTCAGTGTAGAAGACGTGTCCAGTAGTCCTGTAAGTTTCCTGTTTTCTGAGAGCTGATTGTGCTGGTTTCCAGTCCAGTGAAGAGCTGCCACAGGAAGCCAAGTTTCTCCATCACTGAAGTTATTTTATGCACCATTACGAATCATACAACAACATTTATTTGGACGTCTGTGGGAGACTTTCCAAGGCATCCATTAGGCCCCGATTCAGGATTCAAACCACTGAGGAGATAAATATGACGACAGATAAAGAGATTCTACGAGAGGCTGAAGCGGACGCAACCTGCCCCGACGGCGGGAACGCACCGAACACCGTGTGGGCTCCTGCGTCAACCTATCCCACGGCCTCCCGCCAACTAATCTTAGTGAAGGGTGACATTCCAGGGCAGGAGGGGTTAAGAATACTTCCAGCGGCTCCCGTGCTCAGGTTCGAGTCTGGGGCTGAGGGCTACCAGGGTGGCACGGCGGTTCTGAGAGCGAGCGGCTGGAGACGACACTGTGTGTGTGTGTGTGTGTGTGTGTGTGTGTGTGTGTGTGTGTGTGTATACAGTGTATGTGTGCACACGCCTGCAGCTTCATGACAGCGCTCGGCTATTCCAAGGCTGCGGTGTCGTCGAGCCAGCTGTCTTGTCAATTGAATGCTATTTTGAGACTCCTGCAGACGGCACCACTGTCTCTGTGAGAGACGAGGCCTTCGGAAATCTCTGCCATTCTCAGGCTGGAGGGGGCGAGGGGGCATCAGGGAATACTTGGCATGCTTCTTCCACTGTATATGATTAGCTTCAGAGGGTCTGACAGCAACGCAGCAATAACACTAACAGAACTCTGGCAGGAGGACTCACTGACTGCTTTTTGAGCTTAAAGGTATCAAAAGAGGCATTCAGGGGCTTAATTCCTGGCCATAATGATATCACGATTACTCATAAACCCCTTACGGGTGTAGGCGTGATGCTGGATTCCAACATGCTGGAATGTCAAAGCAAAACCTCCAGAATGGTGGAAAGTGTGTTACATTGCTTACCCAAGTGATTCTCGGGACACGGCAAGCCTTTGACAAATATGTCAGAACAAGCCTAATGTGTGCTCATAAAAAGCCTCAATGCAGCAGCGCAACAACAGGCACGTACGAGCTTTTGTGTTTTCTTAAAAGCCCGTGGCAAGCGAGGCAAAGCCCATAAAACTGTGATGAAATAAAGGCAATGAAAGGAGACGGCGAGGGATCTAATGCCAGCTCTCTGTGACCTGAGGCTTCATTGAATTCGCGCCGCTGCAGGAAGATTCTTCACTGCTGCTCTTCTATTCGAGCCACCTTTCCTGTTGACTGCGACTTGACATTTCATAAGAATGAGGTGCTTCCCACTGTTGTCTGTCTGCTAACTGGAAGGAGGATGCAGCCTACTCATCCAGGCAGATAAAAAAAAAAAGGGAAGCAGTTTCCTAAAACTGGTCATCCCCGGTTACTCCTCGGCTCCGAGCCAAAGCCTTTTTTCCTAATAAAAGGAGGCAAGTGTCTCTTTCCATCTGGCAGGTGGGAGGGGGGCTTTTTATTTTACAAATGACGACGGGATGGACCACATCCTGGAAACGTGGACCTATGGGGCGATTCTACGTCACTTTATCTAACTGTCATTTCCACTTTGGGAAACGTACATAACACAGCGGGATATTCATTTCCTTTCCTGCCCCCTGCCCTTCAAGGAGGACTGCAATGCGGATGGGGAGGGGATATGACAATTCCCAGCACGTTTACAGTGGTCAAATTCACACTCCCTTTCTTCGGTCCGAGCCGCAGAGAGCTGATGAGACGCTTGGTATTCTGTGGAGGATTTCAGGTGGCTAAAAATACAAGAAGGCAGGCGCGGCGTTGCCCTTTTCTTCTGAGCCGAGGTGGAGATGCCCACAAGGGAGGAAAAAGGCTTACACAAAAAAAAAAACAACAGGCTATGACAAGTGAAGGTGCCTCCATTTGGCATCTGAAATCCATCACTCTTTCACACATTTAGATCCACTGTTTTGACACTTATCCTGACACCGGACACCTGACGTTATAGAAACCGCCTTTCTACTACAAACACACCGAAACAAAACTGCATGTGCAATAATGAGGACCAGACAACAGCAGTGCAACAAAGATATTTCTGTATATGAAAGATACTCGATCTTACCTGCACTCCCCTGGGACAGTGCAGCTGCCGTGTAACAGGTTGCAGCCTTGCTTGCAGATGGCTGAGAAGAAACAGTTTAAAGGGATGTTATTTAAATTGCCCTGGGAGACATGCTTCGTTATATTTCTTGCCATAAATACATATTATTCTTTAAGAAAAGGGGCCAGAGAGAAGGGAGGCAAAGGTGGGAGGAGGAGAAGCTTGTTTGTTTGCCATCTTTCTAACAAGTGCAACAAGACGTGAGAATTCATGGCTGGGGGGGGGGCGAGGAAGGGACGACTTTATAGCCTGCATGTACAACACCACCCCCTCTTAAAAACAACCCAGCACCTCTCCTCTCCCCCTCCTCTTTTCACCCTTCGTCTTCTAAGGTCAGTTGGGTGATTTATTGAGGCCCCCCACTCGCTCCGACACCACCCACAAGCACGACCCCGACGCTGCTGCGTGTTAACACGAGCTGGCAGCGCTCGGTGCATTTCCACCACGCTGTTCAAATGGCACCACACAGCGATTTCTGTGCTTTCTCGAGGTAATTTCAACACTTTTAAGGTTTTGGTGACACAACTTTATACTTACAGCAAATTATTTGAGCCCTTTGCACACTACAAAGCTGAAAAATTGGGTTTCAACTAATGACACTCATAATTAGATTGTCTACAAACTGGTTTTTCCAATTAACCCTCAGACTTTCAAAGGCTTTGAAGTATCCATGGATATACTAATGGTAACAGTCCAAAACTTGAACACAGGAACAAAAACAGTGAAAAGCCGCAAATCTTTCCACTTGAGAAGCTTGAATCAGTATCAGAACTATTCTTGGTCACATTTTTGTTCTGATCATAAAAATAGCTGCAGATTAATTTTCTCTAGATCGACTGATCAATTAATCATTGCAGCTCTCGAGAGAAGGTCTCAGTCGGGTCAAGGTCAACGTCTTTTTCTAGAGGCTGCTCGGTACATTGTGTCGCCCTGTCTCCAGCATTTGCCCAGACGCCGGCAGCTCACCTGTCCTGCAGTCTGGGCCCATCCAGCCGTCCAGGCACACCTGAGCCCCCGAAGGCTCGCAGCGGTAGTGGCCAAAGTAGTCGTCCCGAGGAACACACAGCTTGTTGCACTTGTTGCTGTAGTAGTTCTCGTCACAGCGCACTCGGATACGATAGATGAGGCGAGCCACCGGCCCGTCGTGCAGGATGGTCTGCCAGGTGTCGCCGGGGTTGATCATACCTGTGTGAACGCTGCGTTCGATCAGCAGCTCCTCCTCATCTGAAACAAAAACCGGAGGAAGACGCGTTAAGTTGTGAATATTCTGTTCCCGTTCGACTGCAGAAACACAAAGACGAACACTTAACCCATAAGAACCCAGACCCATTTCTCCTTCAAGGAAAATTATGGGGGGACATAAAACAGACTAAATAGACCACACAGAACACATTTCTGACATTTTTGTCAAAACAGCGCCCCCTAGTGTCAAAAATCTGTAATGTTACATATATGTCACATTAGGTTTTCCGTGACAATTTTAAGGTTAAAGGCCTGATGTGACATATGTCACAACGATATTTATCTGATTTGTTTTATATCAATTTGTTCAAGAAACGTGTTCACAACAGGTTAAATGTAATAAAGGATATGTTATGTAAGCATTAGAATTCTTAAATGGCTTGAATCTTACCTTTAGCAACAAAAAACAAGCTTTTAAATTGAGCTAGTTCGTCACATGTGTTAACCTGGCACACAGACATCTTGGAAATGTTGCTATGGGAACACAAAATCACATGACCTGTCACACGACCAATCAGGATGTTCAGTATGTGTCACTTAGGGACTTCACGAGTTAAAGCCAAGGATAAAGCTGTATGAGGAACTTTCCAGGACATTTAAAGGACTTGTGACACCTGTGTCACCGTGGCTTCTTTTGGGCTAAAATGTTGCCTCATCCCACTCCATTACTTTGGTTCACTGTCTCTGCTCTCATTGTTGGTTTTGGATGCAAATGTTTGCTTTAGTCACTAAATGCTAACATAGTGGAGCATTTAGTGGCTAGGAGTCAAATGGTAGAGCTGGTAGAGACCAAAACAGAGCAGGAAGAGACTGAATACAGGACTCTTCACCAGGTGGCCAGAAGCAAGAAACAAATAAAACCTAATGTTACTTTGTGGCTTCCCAAGTTCACAACATCGACTTAAAGATGATGATATGTCAATGCTGTGTTTAAAAGCTGCCAAGTGGCCCCAAAAAACCCAACCACAAAACGATGAGTGTAACTGTAGCCTGGTGGATGGATAGCCTCAAACATTTTAAACAGAAAATCACAATCTGTGAAAGGACACGACACTACATTTACTAACATTTAGCTAAACGCAACGAGTCCAGACAACTGTGGTTTCCCCAAAGGTTGAAAACAGTCAAACAGAACCAGTGCATTTAGAAAGGAGATAAAAAAAGAGGTTATTTTAAATCAGGCAGTGGTAAGGAAGCTCCTTTATTCTCATGTAAAGTGACTCCCTCTCAAGATAAAGCAGCACGTTCTTTTTCAGCAGACACACAGTTTGATATCACACAGTGTGTCGCTGCTCGTTTCTGTTACCTACTGGGGACCAGTACTGGTATAAACACCAACCCTGTTGGGACCAGTAGTGCTCAAGGGGACCAAAGCCCCGTCCTAATGAGGCACATGTCATTTATGAGGTCCTGGTAAAGGTTAGGGTTTGAAATAGGCTGTCCACAATGAATGGAAGTCAATGCAATGTCCTAACAAGGATAGCTGTACAAACTGTTATAACTCTGTGTGTGTGTGTGTGTGTGTGTGTGTGTGTGTGTGTGTGTGGAAAGTACCCACTGAATTTTAAGTATGCAATTGAAATTCATTGTCTGCAAATTGATCCATTTTCTGGTGACAGCACACATCACCAGTGCCTCTGAGCTCTCTGTATGTGTACTGTCATGTCGGGGGGGGGGGTTGCTACCATTTAGCCTCTAGCACGGCAACACTCGCGTTAAATAAGTTCGCCTCTGTCTGGCTCGCTGCAGCGCCAGCATCCAGAAAGAAAGCAATCTTTATCACAGTGGGATCGAAGCTGGCAAACAATCTCTATGGAAATGGGGGGTCTGTGATTTCCTTTGCTCCACGGCTTTGGGCTGCAATGCACCATAGACATATTGAAGTGAGCAAGCAGGGAACACACACACCCATATGCACACACACCTTCCTCTGCTGGGGACTGACACAATGTCAGACAGAATTAAGCAACAATAACAGAAATAACCCCCGGTAGTTGCCAGATAGAGAACAATGGGCTCCGGGCCCAAGCCGGGCTCTGCTACCTCAGTGTCTAAACACTGAGCCCGGCCGCCCAGTCCACTCCACTTCCTGCTCGATAAACACAAGGAAAACAGCCGGCTGCCTTTCCTGAGGACACAGGGGGAAGGGGAGAGAGGCACACTGGAGGACGTGACGCTGGAGGAGAGGAATCTCACTGACGGACCAGCACACTGGTGGGGTCTTACGTAGGACCAGACATGGTGCTGACTCAGGCTGGAGAACAAGTCCTACAGATAGACAGTCATGAACCTCAACAGTTTATCTCACAAGTCTCGAAACAAATCTTAACTTTCTTTCCTTAATATCAATTATTCTTGCTAATTCACCAAGTTAACCACGAAACCCAGAAATTGCCTGAGAGACAATAAAGACAGAAACGCATTTTCAAAACTGGCCAATGCAGTCAAATAGCAAAACTGTGTGCAGAGGCAACAATGAAAACCTAAGCAATACATATCATGACACAATCTGATCCAAATCTGAGTCTGCCTACACCTTCTGTCCTGCAGCGCTGATCATTCAGGATATGGTTAAACAGCTATATTGTCTTTAGTCGGATGTTCACTTTTCCGTCAAAGTGTCGGCGGCTCCACTGTTGAAGCCGCCTATTGTTAAATGATTCTGACCTTTTGAAAATCTTGGCAAGAATCAAAAATAGGCTCAAAATCAGAATCACTTTCATTCACGAAATGCACAATGTAGACAGGACTTAGAAACAGGACCTTTAAAAGTCAAAAGGCTGAGATGAAAAGCTAAAGAAATACAAGAATTACAGTTGAGAATGATACAATATGCTACGTTACGCTACGTACAAAAGAAGATGTGGCAGAATTCAGATTCCTGTTTTGTCTGAGTTTGACTGGAGGAAACTGGCGGACATCCAGTCTCCAGTGCTACTGGACAGCTAACTAAAAACCACATCAATGAGGATGTAGTCTGCATTACTATGAAATAAAATACCGTTCCTGTCAATGACGCAGCTCTGCAAACAAGAGCAAAGGGGGCAATCCTGCAGCCTTGACTCGAGGTATTTAACAGCTTGATCACTAATAGTAGCTCAAACCAAACCTATACTGCCAAAAACCACACTCTGTACCTCCCTACAATAGCTCAAAGCTGACTTTTTCTCTCCAGATACCAATTCTGATACCGATTCCCAATCAGAGACTGGTGTCACACAAACTAAAACTCTGAATTTTATAATGATACTGATGAAGTAACTATATTTAATATGGATCTGTCGCGTTAATACCAGATCCGCTTAAGAAGATCAGTACGTCCCCTAATACTGATCCGGTGGATCTGATCGTAGCCTCCCGACGGCGATGACTGGATGGCAGCTCCAGGCTCTGCTCTGTGGTCATAATGTGGCGGCAAAGACGGCTTGTAGAGCCACAGAACAGATGTCAAGTTGTTTCGTTCAGTTCCTGAACATGATAACGTCTTCACCGAGTTCAGGAACAGCTGTGAATTCTTTAAACCAAGAGGCAGTGGCATATTTAAGAAAATGGGTGAATTCACTCTAAACACACAGTATTGTAATTGAAGAGACTCTCAATCAAAACAATGACAAAAGAAGGAGCTGATGATTTCGTGGGAGTTGTGGTCTTCATTGTTAAACGACCACCATTGCTGATGAAAATTAATAATGGTGCTCTATCACCAGTGAGTGGCTAAGCTAGTTCACCAACTTCCTTCCTCACTCTGATGTATCATGTAGTGTTTCCTCGGAAGTTAAGCAACTAGAGGGGGTAAAGGGGATATGAAGCCACTGCCAGGTGACCAAGTGAAATGTGCTACTTCCTTGAATAAAATTACGGATTTGTCTGGGTTTGAACATTGTAGTTTTTGCACATTTTAATGCAGAAATGTTGCATATGCTTTTAAACTGAAAACTTTGTTGTCGACCTGCCCGGCCCACCTGCCAGGAAAAGGCTGAAATCACTACTGCAGCTCGCTGAACTTACAGGCGGTCGGCACTATGAGCAGACTCCCTTGTGATCTCCGCAGAGGTTGAAAGGAGCGTTTGTTCCAGACGTTTGTGTTTCTTGAACCCATGACATTAAGGTTGAAGTCAGCTGATGTTTGCTACCTCATGGTAGCCTCAGTGTGGTTTTCAAACACAATCCAGACTGAATCAAACCTGCCCGAGCTTCTGTTTTATCAAATTAGGTCTACATTTTGGCATGAAATGAAAAACACTTCCCTTGTTCTCGTCTCACAAGTGCTGAAAATGTGTTTCTTCTTGCATCCTTCAAAGCAGAAATGCATCTATTTTGCTACTTTAAGGCAGTTTGGCTAAGACTTAAGTGCGAGTAGCTGGCAGAAAATCAATTGCACGGTTTCTCAAGCAACATTTAAGCCTTACATCCATCAGAAATGACAGAGCTAATTACTGTAAATGTACACAATTACTGGAGGCCCACAAGCAGAAACAGCGACTGCACTGTCTAATCAAAGCACTGTGATGTCAAAATCTATTTCTTCCCCATTGTCTGCATTCATGAGTGGAAGTGTGTTTGATGTAATGGACAAAACAGGATGTGGTGACCTCATATAAATAAGGAACAAGTTTAGACTGGAGAGGACAGTATGAATGTATAAACCCATTCATGTACACACTTACATGCACAGAAACGTATTAGAGACTCGTGAAAAATGCCACCGTCTCCACAGATCAAAGCCACATCCACACACAGACATTATAGTCTTCAATGGGTCCTCTTCCTCCCAGACTGGGCTACTGCTCAGACGGGAAAAAGGGGTTGTACAGGAGTCCACCCGGCGGACATAACCAAAGGAAAACAGGATACAGCTGGTCAGAACTGACCGCCAGAGCCAACATAGCCGAGAAGAACCGAGGACTTATATTCTATATGAAGCGTCTTGGGGGGCTACAGTGTAGACTGTTATGTTCGTTTACATTTTAGAAACAGGCATCAGTGAATTTTTGGCATTTTTGCTTGAAAAATTACAAAAAAAAGATTCAAAAGTGCTACTGATTACTTTTCTGCTGATTGAACTGAAAACAACCATCATACAGTCTGTGCCACTTTACAAGACTGAAGCCAGAACTTTTAGAAATCTTCCTGAAAATCCTTTAAAAAACTGCCAACCGCTATCTCATACAGTTCACAGAAGTCACAGTACTGAGATGTGTGCGGCGTTCAGACTTACTGTTGCGTGTGGCGTTGTCCCAGTCCCAGGCTTCTACAATCAACGTGTACGTCCGCTGGAGGGAAAGGAAAAAAGAAACGTAAATCAGGTGATATTGGACAGAAAAGCACTTTATCTCCAACACAAGGCGCAACATTTTGCTCATTTCTGTGCAGGTACGTCTACATGAGTATCACCTCAGCCATAGGTGAGGTAGGATGACCAGCTGTGTCCATATGCTGCTGCAGGGCAATGCTGCTATTTAGCTTAGCATCAGTGAACGCCTTCCCAGCAACAAGAGGAAACAAGCACCCTCCTTAGGAATCAAAAACCAATGCAACTCCAGTAAATGATGTCTCAGGTTACCCATAGGGTGAATGCATGGAAGGTTCTACTTACATTCCAATATTTCCATTTCACGTGACTTGAGCTTGTTAATGCAACAGAAATTTGCCTTTTCATTGATGTTTTCACTTGCCAAAGTGTACAAAAAACAAAATCTATGCCATTTACAAGAAAGAGCCACACTAATAATATATAAATGTAAACAATGTTTTATCGTAAACCTGACAAAATCTGCCACATCTCAATCATTGCTGCTGACTAAATGATGAATTGTCCACAAAGAGGAAGATTTAACAGAGGGCCTTTGTTATTTTGTTCCCAAATTCAAGCCCAGAGAGAAGTAAATATGACCAATAATCACAATGAGTTCATAACACAGACAGACTACTGTGGATGAGCATTTTAGCCATAGTCATGCTACTCTTCTACAAGCATCAGCTTACGCACACACAAACACAAACATGATGCAAAAATCAATTTCATTGCTACTACAGAGTCTCATATGCAACCAGGCCCTGTTGCCTAGAGGTGTGCTTGAGTTACGCTGCCAATGAAACCCAATGATTCAGAGATAAAAGAGATAGAGACCTTAAGTACAACAGTGGGCAGAAGCCAAGAGACGCTGTAGGACTGAGATGTGGAGAGGGAGGGACATAAGGAAAGAGCAAACTGCTGTACCAACTTTCCTCTGGCTCAGCACGCAATGGGTTTGTATGAACCTGCATGTACCCCAGCTGGCTCATCAGTGAAGCCTGGCAGCTGTGATGCAAAAATCCTGGCAACAAAAGGCATGGAAGCCACAACACTGAGATGTGTCACGGAGTTCAACTGAGGGAAAGGTCACAGATACGCAAAGACAGTTGTGGTGAAGGTGACTGAAAAGGTTACTGTGTGCCAAAGTGCAAGAACATTCATGTTTTGACAAACATTATCACAGTTAGCCTCTGAATATTAGCATGTGGGTAAATCTGAGGCATTAACAATGAGGTGGCTACCTGACAAAATGCTGTGGTTGGCTACAGTAGATTATGGTCTTATTTAGAACCAGATGTGATGTTTACCTTGTAACCTCTCACCAGACCTTTTCCCAAAGCCCTCCACTGAAACCATTTTTTTCCTGTGTCTCTTCCAATATATGTATCACAATCAGTAAATAAAACTAAATCATAGATGTAAAGAGAGGCAGATGTTGTTCCACCGTGTTTTCAGGAAAAATAACGCCTCCGCAGGTATGATGTCCATTAAGAAGGTCACTTTGCCAATATTAGCTGTGCGAGACAAACTCTGCCTGGCTTTGTCCTTGGTTGTCAGACAGCGAGGTAAATCAGCAGCTAAGGGGATTATCTTGTTTTACACCAAGTGATGCTTTACAGTTGAACAGTATAACAGCAGTGGTGCATTGATAAATGTGTTTGCTGAAATGATTAGCTGATTAATCAATTAGTGTATCAGCAGAAAATGAATCAACAACATGTCTGATAATCTACTAATGCTTTACTGCATTTATCAAGCAGAAAATCCTAACAAGTTTAAGGATTTGCCTTGTGCTCTACAAGGGACTAAATGATTAATAAAAAATGTGAATTAAGTTGCAGCCTTAGGGATCCCATCACCATGACACCATATACAACACTTCTGCTACATTATAACATATATAACTGTTCATTTTCTCAACTCAAGTACACATTTTAAGAGACACTTAAAATGTGGATATTGGGGACTTGTTTGTTAAAACATGCAACATGTAAACATGTATTTCAATGATGCAGCAAAAACATGCACATTCTGCACACACACACAAACACAGACACACACACACACACACAGATGGAAACCAACCAAGCTAACCAGCATCACAGGAGTAATCTAGCTGGTGTGCTGCAGGGCACACTGCTAGGCAACCAGCTGACCTAAATAACACTCATTACGTCACCACCAGTGACAGTTGTAGTAGCCACAGTGTGACTGCTGTGACCTCTACTGTAATGTCATTGATAGGACGTTGGCCTGGGGGGGGTGGTACAAAAAAAAAAAAAAAAAAAAAAAAAAAAAATCAAAGGCAAGAATTTGAGGGACTTGTGGTTCCTTCAATGAAGCGGGAAAGAGAAATCACAGGGTGGGGGATTGGAAAATGTGTGTGTGTTGTTGATCTGGGGGACCAACAAGCTGGTAGGCTGGTTGCTGCTGGGCTGTGGGATTAAGTAGGCTTGTCTGGCTGTGGGTGGTGGTGGGAGGAAGGGGAGGGGAGTGTTATTGTGGAAGACCACGGGTGACAAGAGAAGGGGATGGAAGATGAAGGGATGGGGGGTGAGCTAAAGGGCCTGGGTCAGAGTTTGGACACGGGTGGTACAGCTGTGTGAGGCTGCAGCTACCAGTAAGAAATGAGAGGGCAAAACCAAGCAGGGGTAGGGGAGGTGGGTGAAAAGGAAGGCTGCAGTTGGAGGGAAGGAGTGAGTCTGGGGGTTTTGTCAAAGGGGGAAGCTCATGCTGCTGTTGCCGGAAGCTCTGCCAACCCGTCCGACCTCAGACGCACAACAGATGCGGCCTCAAAGATGGATTATTTGACATGAACGTGGATCATCCCACGACATGTAGCTCGGCTTCTGACCTTTCCACCCGTTCCCCCTCCCCCCACCACAAAAGGGTGGGCTGGCTGCCCCAGTCTGAGCATGTTGGTGGGTGTGCGCATATGCCAGTGCATACAAGAGGAGCTATGACTGGCAATGCATGCATCAGTGGCAGGAGATCTTGCGATGATGCCTGCCTGTAGCATGACACTGCGTTGCAGACAAACCTTGATATGAGGCAAAATCAAAGATCAAAGAAAGAACAGGTGGCCACATTGTGATCTCCACTTTTTAGGTTTACTAAAATCTCGACATGCTTGCATGCCTACATGCTGTAAACGGTTGGGTAAATAGTTCCCTGAGTCAGTGTATGTTTGGGTTGAGCAAAGCCACGGACTAGTCTGGTTTCCCACAGACCATCCCAGTCTGTGATTAGCTGGATTAAGTGACAGCTGCCCAAATGGTTGGAACAAGATAGATGGATGGGCAGGGGGATAAAGGGGAGGAGTGGGGGAGGGAAGGGGGAAAGGCTACTGAACAAAGACCCTTGTCCCAACACCATAACTCACCCCCATCCCAATCAAAACCATTGTCCATGAAGAGACACAGTCAGCACGAGGACAATTAGTGTCAGCATGCGTGCTACTGAGCCCGGGCAGGACAGTTGCATGGGCGAAGTCAAAAAAAGCAGGCAGCGGTCCTTGCATGAGTCCTAATCTTATATCCAACTGTGCTACAACTCAGAAAATATCCTAATTTCATTAACCTGCTCTTTTCCCCTCGACTCAAAACACACACGTCAGCTGTGACAGTGTGAAATACTTCATCCGAGACCACGAAGAATCCTCTGCCAGTCAAATCTCCAAAACCCTACCAAGCCCTTCCCCTAATGGATTAGAGGATTTACTCAGAGAAATCCTAGTTTTCAAGTCAAGAAGGGGGGCATGGTAAAAAAAAAAAAAAAAAGAAAAAAAAGAATTGGATGTTTATGTGTCATGTCCTCAGTGAATCTGTGTTTGCAAGGCGCCCTGATAGCTCACCTGGAGGAGAGTGTGTCCCATATACTGCGGCCTTACTGGGTTTAATTCCAACCCAGAAGCCCTTTGCTGCATGTGACCCCGACTCTCTTCCCCCTTTGCTGTCTCTCTCCAGCTGCACCATCAAATAAAGCCAAAAAAAAAAAATCTGTTTGCTGGAAATGGCATCATTGCATCGCATGGCACAAAATGAACCTCATCATTTCATCGAATTCAGGCGGAGTGATCTGGGCCATCACAAAAAGGCCATTTCGGGGAAGGCAGAGGATGTGGTGGCCATTTCTGGGGAGAGCCACAGGTGTAGGTTCCCACGCCAGATGAAGAGCGGATGGATGAGTGGACGGTGGCCATTGAAATAAAAAGGGAAAGGGAACAGAGAGAGGTGGCAGTGGGAAGTGGAAGCTGGGGCAGGTTGGGGTCACTAAGCATGGGATCTGCACGCTTCTTTCTCAAAAGAGGGGTCAGCCCTCTGCATGTGGGGCGATGTGCATGTTTGCATTCGAAGAATACTAAGAATGTGAGACCAGGCCTGGTGTGTAATCCCATGCAAGATCCCAGTCTGCCAACAATTCACCATCAATGGAGGGGTGCGCCCGCATTGTAGATGTGAGGTTTGATTGACTCATTCCTGCCTCTTGGAGAAAGTTGGGACCTCAAATGCTGATTGGGCTTTGGGAACTATTCCACGGAGCTTGTTTTTGATGCCTTTCATGCAGTAAGCATAAAATTCACTGATGTGTACTCCCTCTAAAAGACTTGTCTGTAACCTTGAGCTATTTCTGTTCCCATGTCATTGAGAGGTGACCTGAATGTCCACCTCCCTGTTCCCAACTCCTCCACAGGGAGTTCCACTGACATCTCCTGATTTATTGCCTTCTGATGGGACATGAGGTCATCACGATTCATCCCGTGGCCAGTAATAGCTGCATGTAATCTTCATTAATCTGTGATGTCAATCCCAGCTTTTGGTTTTACTAGGGCTGAGTCTACGCTATTCCAGCAAGGGCATCGAGCTGTGCCATCTCTGCTGCAGAGGAAGGGCAGTGGACACAACAGCATGTGATGCATCTTCTACCTTCTTCAGACACCAATCTTTAGGATTACTGGTAAAAATATGGATGAATAAGAGCAGCACTCTCATTCTTAACAGGCAATAACGGATAATGGCTGTCTCCACGTATGAAGAATAGAACAAAATAAATTATGTTAATGAACTCTGAAATGTTCAGTTGCATCTTTTATTCTAATTAGTCATTAAGACGATCTGGATGAGAGATAATATGGTATCATTAGCTCCTAATGATATTAAGGGTCATTAATGCACTGAGCAGGCTGAGCATCTAGACACCCTCAACTAGAGAGGCTTCCAATATTTGAAGGGGGTTTGTTTGGTCGAGGGAGCAGAGGGAATCAGGAATAAAAAGCCGAAAAAGTAGATGTGAGCTGAAGCAGCATTCTATCACTTCTGCTTGGAGGGCGGACTCAGATGCAAATCTGTCTTGGTCAAGCTCCTCAATCTGTTCAGAGGCAAGGATCAAAGACCTCCGGTGGCAAAATCCTTGCAAATGTGATGGTGATGTTGGCAGGCAGAGAAGTTGGAAGGTTTTTGACCCTTTTTGACACCCATGCTAAACCTTCCTGTGCTTGGCTTGTCCCAGGATTCCAGGGAGACAATACTGGACATCCGCAAAAATCAAAATCAAAGCATGAAAATGCATTACGTATAAAAAGGATATTTGGCTCTTCAACCAAAAACTCCCTTCCACTTGTGTTGCTTGTTTACCACAGAACCACAGATAAAGACCCATCCAAAGCTCTCAGACCCTATCACAGACATAACCTGTGTTTCCTTACTAACACACCTCACCTCAACTGTCTGTGACCCTTGATGTCAATGTAGTGAGACCCTACATTGAACAATGCAATCAATTACTTTCTATTTACCCTCTGGGGTCCAAAACCCCAAATACTCAAATACTAACCCAGAAAATACTTCTCTAAGAGCTTATCCTAGTACAAAGTAAATCTGAACATATGAAACAGGACAACAAATCACATTTGGAAGGCTTGAACCACTGGACATTTGGCAGTTTTTGCTTGACTGAATGACATCAGTTCATTTGTGGTCAACCAATCATTTTAACTACAAGCAGTCTGCTTTTCCCAAATAAAAAACTCAGTGACAGTCTGCATTTGCAGTACTGGTCTTCACCTCATGCCAGAGCATCAATCCTCAATCAGAAAACTATGGAAGCAAGCAAATCTTCAGCCTAAGAGAATAAATAAGCCTTGCAGGCAACAAAAGCACTGCTGACCAATGAGCGATTGGCATTACAAGCCTCTACTATTACTATTACTACTACTACTACTACTACTACTACTACTACTACATGAGTGGTTGAGAGAGCAGGTTACAGACTGTATAACAGTCATATCTCTGCTGGGTAGAGAGGTGGGGGGCTGCGAGTTCTGCACACAAATTGCTTGCCAGAGTCATGTGCCAAGAGATGTCGCACTGAAGGCAAGGCATTTGGCTGGCTGGTGTATACCGGCTGTGCACACACACGCACGGCCCATTGAGCATGCTGCTACTATGCCAACAGGGTCATTACCCATGCACTTCCAATACAACAAACCCCTCCCCTCCTGGCGCTAATTAGCCAGCATGATCCGAGAATATGCAACACGTAGACCAAACAGCAACACATGCACATTTGCATAGAAAAGCTAAATGACTTCACAGGCAAACCTCAGATATGTCAGATTTGTCACTGAGCGACTTACTG
Source organism: Chaetodon trifasciatus (assembly GCA_037975065.1). NCBI lineage: Eukaryota > Metazoa > Chordata > Actinopteri > Chaetodontiformes > Chaetodontidae > Chaetodon > Chaetodon trifasciatus. The sequence goes on along the minus strand of JBBMOE010000007.1, from coordinate 13,485,211 downwards.
TTAAACACTTACTCCAAAACAAAGAGGAGGCTAGACAGTGGTTAGAAATGGAGAGAGATGCTGCCAAGATAGAAGCAGGGTCGATTCATTAGAGCTGCGACAATTAATCACTGAGTTGTCAACTATTTTAATGATCGACTAATCGGTTTGAGTAATTTTCTAAGCAAAGAAAGTCAAATTTCTCTGATTCCAGCTTCTTAAATGTGAATACTTTCTGGTTTCTTCACTCCTCGATGACAGTAAACTGAAAGTCTTTGGGTTGTGGACATAACAAAACCTTTGAGGACGTCATCTTGGGCTTGGGGCCTCCATTTTCTTACATCTTCAATTTCTTGTATTCTTCAAAATGGAAACGTTTTTCATGCCTTAAAAAGGACGGGTTGCTCTTGTATCAAATGCTGAAGTTTTTAATTCATATCTGAATAATACCAGTCTGGCAAGGCTGGCAATCATAATCCAACTGTGCCACAGCCTTTTTGACTTGGGTCAACATCATCATCACATGTGCCAAAAAACATTTGACAAACAATTTAAAGTTTCAAACAATCAGATTAAAGCTCAATTCTAGTGGACTGTCAGCAATATCTGTCAGTTACTTCCTCAGGTGTTAATTTGCCTGAAGAACTCTGAGAGCTACTACAGCAATAGACATGCTTCAGAAACATTAACAGGCTAATTCCTGATCCAAAGCAACAGGGCGCCTGACTGGAGAGCAATACAGCACCGCCTCCAGCCAAGCTCCATTATCATTTCAAACAGGTTCAACAGTACAGTGACAATTTAACTGCCCATGTAATGACATGCTTTAATTACCCCCAGAAGGAGCCTCTAGCACCTGCACACCATTCATTTAACAAGAGGCAGGGGACGCGGTGGGCCACAGCAACACGCACGTACAGTGTATTCAAACAAACGAAGCAATCCACACGCAGAGACACACCGCTCTCAACTACACATCTGTTGTGCAGATAATAGCTGTAGAGCATGTGTTGACAGCAGCACCTGAGCAGGCTGCTTCACGCAGTACTTTGAGGCATTTAGTGGAGGCCAGAACTGAGGTTTCAACTCATTTTTCCCTCATACGCCAAAAACAACGATTGAGTGGGATGTGAGGAAGTAGTTTGACAAAAGTGGACGTGATTGTAGGTGTGTTGCATTGTCATTGTTGTTGTGTAATTGTGCTGGTGGTGTATCAAATCCTTTTTCAGACCAGAATGTGAATAGCTGTTGTGATTCAGCAGCTGTTGGGGATCCACATGAATAAAGAAAACAAAAACAAACTTCTCAGGCTACCTTCCCACCCTCTTCAGCACTTTTTTTTTTACTGCGTTAGATAATATCAACTTCAAACTATGCAGTTAAAATACTACTTGAAATTATGTTGCAGAGGCTTCCCGTCTTTGCAGCCTGTGCAACAGTTAATGCGGTGATGATTTACTGATGTTAACAAGCCAAATCTGCAGCAGTGCCTTTGATGACTGCATTTCTCAATCTACATCTGTAGTTTCGCCAAACCCCACTGCACCGCCATCAGTCATTCAGCTGAGCTGCGACACTCATGAAGTCGTCAATGGATCTATTTTCCAAGAAGCCTTTTCCATTCATGTTGTTAGTAAGAAAAACACAGCAAGTCTGTTATTGATTCTGCAGAAGCAACGAGCACAACGTCACCTCCTGAACAGAATCAAAGGGCAAACAGGTCAACCACTGCTTTGGACATTGATCATCTTGTTGACTGTTATGACAAGTGGTATCGATTAAAGAAGATGAGAAAACTGAAATATGAAAATGTTATGTTCATTGGATGTGTTGGATGAAGAAGGGTCAGCCAAACACCTTGTACAGTCACTGTAGGCAAACATGCATTGTGCTGGTACATTGTACAGGTACAGTAGCTGATTTAAAACCACAACAGCATCAGTTTGGCCAGAGATACTGCAGACATAAACCTTTTGTAGAGCTTCCTCAAGTGTCACTAGTTCATGCTACTCTGGTAAGAATGCTTCTGAATGCAGCTACAAGAATACCTGCAGCATCAGGAGGACTCGAATGCTGAATGCTGTCTACACAAGATGGGGTGCTATAGCCATCTGAAGAAGAATCAGAGGGACAATCCCCTTTTATTTGTCACACAACACATGCACATGCACACACACGCCATGCAATTGGTGAAATTTTTCCTCCGCCTTTAACCCATCCTGGTAAGTCCTTCCTCCACGGCAGACCAGGAGCAGTGGGCTGCCACCCGACCGGCGCCCGGGGACCCAGTTTTCTTCGTTGTCACCATTGGTCAGGTGGTGATCTTCATGCATGTTTTTAGAGGGGGGTTTCATTTTTTTAATGGAGGATACCCCAGGTGAACACGGGGAGAACATGCAAACTCCACACAGAAAGGCCCCTTTCCTCGAGCAGCAGGCACCGAAGGCATGGTGGAGGACACGCCACAGCGCCCACAGCGCCAAACCTGGGACCTTCTAGCTGTGAGGCGACAGTGTTACCACCGTTCCACCGTATGACCTCAATCAACAGCATCAACAATCTAAACCACTATATCCAACAACTTAGAAAGATAATTAGAACACACTGTATGTTTAGCATGGAAAAATGTCTGCTAACCTTGCATCACCTCGCCACAAAGTCCTCATGATCCAGTTGAAGGTGCAAAGCATTTCTCTGCATGATGACTCCACTTAAACTTCCAGCCACCTATCGTTATGATGGACTGGTAACCTGAATGCTAACGAGATACGAAGAAATCTAGGTTTTACAAAGGTTGACTTTGTTCACAACTGTTGATATAAGTGAACTCCTGGATAAAGTTTGGACTGGCAGCTTTGCAAGTTAACTAGGTAAGGAGGACAGTACCGGAGGGAAACTGGTCGCATTTTGGCACAGGCAGAATTATGTCCAAAATTAGTAGAAAGTCATTGAAACAGCTAATGCATACAGCATCACAAAAAGCCCAAATCATCTGAATGAAGTCAAACTTTAAAAAGGATTTAAAATCAGGCTGAACGCTAGTGATTGTTGACAGTTAAAAATGCTTCAAACAAGTTACTAGAAACAAAACAGGTGATTCAGAAGACATCGATGGGTTAAAACATCTTCATCTCTGTGAGGCTCAGCAGAGTAGGAACACTACCTTTTATTTATGGATCCCAAAAGTACCCACTTGCACAAGCTGTACCTTCTGTGAAATCACAGAACGAACAAAACAAAGTGTTCTCAGAGGAAATCCCCGCTGCCTCCTCCCCGACACCATAACACAGCTCCATTTAATATTAAGAACGTAGCCAGAGTCAGATGGTCAGATTGAGTTCAGTGCACACGGGCTTCCACAGGGCAGCTGTCCAGATCACACAGTCAATACTACACTGCATCTTTGTTGATGAGCGACGCAACAACACAGATGTCTGTCAGACCCGTAAACTCTGACGACAGGCAACGGTACGTAAGATTTCTAAGACACAGAATGTGCAGTGTCTGAGGGGGGAGGCCTTGCCAGGAAGAAATCAGGGCACGGGGTTAAAGCGACGGTGAATGTGAAGGAGCGAGAAAAAAGCCACCGACTGTACACACTGATGAACATGAGAGGGAACGAGCTCATGGTTTTAAATCATTTTTAATTATTGATGCATGCAAGAAAGAGCATAACACTCCATTCTGAATGAATCCTGTGCTCTTTGCAGAAATCTGACTTTGCACGCTGATTCTCTGACCGTCTACAAGTTTCACACCAGGAACAATGCAACAAAAACATCAGGATGAAATGTTTTTTGGAAATGTGTTGAGATGAATAAAGTGCATTACTTTGAGCACATTCAGTCCTGAAATGATGCTGTGAGCATTTCTGCAGAAAATCCATGTGGATCTGTTTAGGGATTAAGAAGCTGAAATATCACCACAAATAATACACGATTAAGAATTCCAACATGGTGGCATTCAATTACAAAGGTAATTCTAAGAACTTCAAACCATCAGTGTTATGATGATTGATGACTTATTGACCTAGATGGGAGGAAAAAATGGAAAACTTAAGAGAAATAAAAACATGAGCGTAGTAGCCTTTGCGGATGAAGCATCAACTTTTGATTCAAACAGGACAAGTGGACTGGATGTTAAAATCAGTCAGTGATAGCACAGGAAAATGAATTCTCACACTAAACGCATCAAAAGGGACAATTAGGGACCGAACAAGTGCTTCTTTGCAGCTTCCAGAGTCCCTAGAAGACATAAAGCCTTCTCCTTGGTGGCATTACTGAAGAGCTTTTATAATAAAGAACCTGCACGACATGTTGCATCCACAAAAAGAAATTTTTACTTCTAGCTGTAAGAATCTTTCTTTTCAGAGGATTTTAACATTAACGCCAACCCTAGTGCACTACTGACTCAATACTCAATATAATAAAAAAAAAAACTTATTACAGAGCAAACCTTCTTTCCAGCACATACAAGGACAACATGGTGAAACTGTACAGTTAAATCTTTGTGAGTGTCAAATATCAGACCCTGAACGCCACTTAAGGAGAAGGTAGGTCTTTAAAAAAAAAAAAGCTGTCATTTCTGGCTGACTTGCTAATTGTACAATCAATACAGAGCTGAATCACAGGTGAGACTTGTGTGTGTGTGTGTGTGTGTGTGTGTGTGTGTGTGTGTGTCTCCACGCAGCAGCCCTGGGGCCAGAAGAGGAAGGATGGGGGAGGGAGCCACAGAGACGAAGGATAATTGTTTACTAGAGGCCTATGTAGCCGTCTCCTAGCAACAGCTCTGACGAGCTCCGCATCAGGTGTGGCTAACCATGGCAGCCGGCGTTAGCCTGTGGCTCTGCGAGTGTGTGCGCATCCAAAATATAGCTAAGTGTGGTGTCAGAGCAGAGAGAGGGAGGGTGGGAGATATATGTACAGAGTTAAAGCCTCTGTCCTACTTCTTGTCCTGATCCGCCCCCCCCACCCCCCCACATAGCTCAGATCTTGTTTTCTCATCTCTTGAAGTGCAAGTGTGAGTGTGGAAGACAACGAGAAAGAACAATGACAGGAAATCGAGACAGCTGACTTGATATTTGCAGAGATTCCAACACGGAGTAAAATCAAACCTACGGAAACGAGCTTAAACGTACTGCTGACGGTCGTTTGTTGCTGTTGCAAGTTCCTCAAAGTTGGCACGGGATGTGGATTTGATACTGGAATATACTACGTATGAACTGGAATCCAGAGCAGGAAAAACAATATGAACACGTATGACGGTGGTGCGAACAAATTTAAGTGGTAGATGAGCTAAAAATGATGAAAATTTCCTTTGGACATCCAAAGAATCCAAGATGTTTTTTGTATTTGTAAATCTATACAAAGACAATAATCCAAAGGGCCCAGTTTCTGAACCTTTTATCCACATGACTTTTCCTTGCTAGCTAGCACGTTTTGCCACCTTCCGAAACCAACAATCACGGCCGCCGCACGCAGCGACTGGCCAGGTGTGCAACATCACGACTGTCTTGAGGAGAGAATGTTTGAAAGTGCGCTCCTTCATCCCGATTTATAGGATTCATTATGTTATGAAAGAGAGATCAGGGTCTGATCTGAACTTTCGGAACAATGCTGTGGCATTCCCAACAGGCAGGCATCACCCAACAACACCTCACAGAGTAGTTTGTTTCAAGCTAACTAGTACGTGAGAGTATTGTGCTACAATCTCTTCTGTTAAGACAAGAAAATAACATCTCTGAAGACTTATGTAGAAGTGGTATGGGTCTGACCTTGACTTACAAGTAAGTCAAGTATTTGTGCTCGACTTGCATCTACGAGAGGGAAGAAGACATGCTGAACAACGCGTGACACCAGCACCAATAAAGCATGACAGCGACACCCGTGTGCTTTTGACGTGGTCCGAGCAGCAAGCCAAAAACCATTCTGATAGTTTGGATTTGTTCCAAGAAAAACAGATTTCAGCAGGCCAGTGCAGACAAACGCGTTGTTTAAATGTGAATGAGATCGTCTAATACCTTTACTATGATCAGCATGAGCAGACGGCCAAATCAAGGTCTTTACTGTTAAAATATTTAAGTTTCTTAGGACAGAATTAAGCCTCCGGATGACGTTGGTGGCTGCTGCAGACCAACTACAGCTCTGGCTAACTGCATGCATCTATTTACTAGCTGAGGGAGGTCTGATACATCTCCGAGCTCAGAGCAGATACAGTTACAGGCAGGCTCACATCAAACGGACGTCCGGCTGATGTAGCTGGGGGGCGGGGATGGAGAGAGAGGCAGAGAAATTTCACCGGCAATTTCATTAGCGATCAAATGGAAGTAAGACGTGTCTCCCTCCCTCCCTCTCCTGAAGTGCTCACACAGCACAACAAAATGGAAACTCAATCAGGCCTTAACGTGGTCAGCTGACTGCTGGACCATGTTAATGTTATAGAGGTACCATGTGGTCCACATGCTAATAACACTGTCTGATAACTTACATCTGAACACTGCTTTGAACACTGTTTTTTCTTTCTTTCAGAGAGTTAGATAAGAAGACACTGGTCTCATCTTTTGTGCATTAGCTACAGAGTCTGAGCCAGGAGGTGATTAGCCTAGCTTAGCATAAATTTGCTCATTAGCACGTTAGGTCTTGTTTGTTTGATCCAAAGCTGCACACACTGAAATGCAAAAACAACAATTTGTGGTTTTAGAGGAGAGTTATGGGCTGTCACTATTTCTTCATAAACAGTACCTGCTGGCAGTCTTGTTCTCACAGTGGCGTTGCCAGGCAACCAGGGGAGCTGTTGTCAACAGTTGCACCATTTTCCCGCTTCTAAAAACACAACCTGTTTTTATATTTCTGTTTATGTACAGATCGAACAAAAAAGATATGTGAGCTCTGGTAGGCTTATTATTTTAGCTATGCTAATGCCGATTCGTGTAGATTTAGCTCTGATAATGCTAATTAGCGCATTATCTTGTTTGCTGAATCCCTAGCAACACAAACAGAAATGTAAAAACAACAATTTGTGGTTTTAGGGGGGAGTTATGTGCCATCACTATCTCTCGATGAGCAACCACAAACTACCTGTATGTCATGTTTATCGTAATGTTGTCCAGCAACCAGCAGACTGTTGACATTTACAATATTTACCTCCTAAAACCACAACTTGTTCTTTTAAGATTTCGGTTTATGTAGAGATTGAGCAAACAAGATATCCATACTTAGTAAATTATGAGCTTTACAGGTGCTCGTAGGTGATGAACTATTCCTTTCAGGATGTAAGTAAGGATATGGTTAGCCTAGCATATCATAAAGACTGAAAGCAGGGGGAAACAGTTAGCCTTGCTCCAATGAAATCCACCAACACCTTTAAAGCTAACCAATTCACATGTTATTAGTTTAAAACAAGGTACAATAACTATTTGTGGTGTCAGGAGAATCCATTATCCATCCACCCAGCACTTCTGTGCAGTGTCTCTGGCTACAGAGCAGCCAGCCAGATTCAGTCGGTGAGAACAAATTTTGGTTTTGGTTTCTGTACAGGCACTATGGTACCAAACCTGGCAACTTCACTGTGATGACTTCCTGTGCACAGTTTTTGCACCTGACTTTTAGCTGTAAAAACAGCTATACTTTTGCGTATGGTGCTAGTTAGCAAGTGTTAGCATACAAACATGCTAAACTAAGATGGTGAACATACCTGCTTAACATCCGCATGTTAGCACAGTCTTTGTGAGCATGTTAGCATGCTAACGCTAGCCATGCAGACCCGCTAGCATGGCTGCAGACTGTTAGTCCTGTTTTACTTTACTGCTAAACTAGGCTTACCAGATCCTGGCTCCAGGACTCTACACACGAGAGGGGTATTTATTGTTTCATGCCCATCCCAAACAGTTTTATTTACTTTTCTAAGGATGACAGTTTTTGAGCCATGACAAAGGTCCAATTGTGACCAGCAACAGGCTAGGTTAGCCTAGCTTTTTGCCTAGCCAACTACTGGAAATGCCTTGTGTCATGCTGTCGCTTGCAGAAACAAGACTCTAAACCGAAGCAGTTCTTAATCCTTTGTGGCCCCTCTCCTGGTAAGATAAGATGAGCCAGCAGTCAGTGGTTTTATAAAACAGAGAAGTCAAAAAAACAGGTTTTCCCAAAAAATGGGAATCAGCACAGTCACGAGAGGTCCTTCAGCATACAGTCATAAATGTGTGCAAAAAGTATTAGCATGCTGGGTCCGTTAGCGTGCCAGATCAGCTGCAGACTGATATACACGCCCAAGAAAAGCCAGGATAATAAGTATATAAACAAGAGGAGACTTTTAAAATCTAACATGCAAAGCAGTAACCATGTTTGCTTCATTAGTCAACCTTAAATACTCAATTAGGTACATTCTCCAAACTGTTTTCACTGTAAGGCAAATTCTCCACAGCTTCAGAAGTTCATTACAACTACAATGGCATCCTAACAAAAGACTAAAAACACGCAAGAGGAGAAAGCAGAGGCAGCGTGCATTTACTGTAAATTCAAGCCTGTGGGGAACACTGAGTGTAGGCTGAGCTCAGAGGTGGCAGCAGCATCAATAGTCAGCCTCTTTACCAGCATGCCGGCAAGACAAGCCAGAGCCGGAGAATCACTGGAAGACTTCCTAAGAATGGATAAGCATCATGCAATCTGAGTAAAATCAGCCATTAGCGACTGCATCATACTGGTGTGATGATAAATGGGCTGAGAGGAGAGGAGGCTATGATGTCTCAGTGTCTTCACAGAAGACGAAGCCTTTCCCAGAAACGCAGGATGAGTTTCACTGTTAGAGCCCGACTGCACCACACTGCACTGGAAGATGAAAAGTGCTCTCTGAGAACTGGCTTAAGTGCCAATTCAGAAAATTAAAAGGCACCACAGGGTATGGTTATAACTCAGGATTTCAAGGTCAATTTGACAATCACTGATTTGAGGGAAAAAATATTCAATATAACTGCATCAAACACATCAGAGTGATAAAAGACCTTATACACTTCAGCAGCTACAGCTCAGAAGGCACAGCCAGGATTGTGCCATGATACATGCAGATTGTCTAAATATGTGATTGTGGACCACAACCTGCATTCATGTAGTGCAGATCAGGAAAAAGGCAGCTTAACTGTGTTCACACTGACATCTAAGGAGCAAAAAAGATGTAATATTCCGGAACTTTGCTGCATTCTTTCACTTTCAGATCGTTTCAGATGCTGGCTTCAGGATGACAGAAGAGTCCAGCCCACACTGGTTTCCATGGGGCTTAAAATGGGCAGTTGGCCAGATGACACAGCCAATAGTACACTGCATCTTTGTTTCTTCAGGGAGGAAAGCGACAACGCCACAGCAAGTGACCCCGCAGGCTTGTTGTGACATCTGGCACTGGAATAGTGCACCGTTATCAGCCCGGGCCACTTAACAGAAAGACAACACACCAGAAAAGCCCTCTTCACCTCCGCCTCGAGGTGTCAGTCAAAGAGACGAATAAGAGGCTACGAGTGGTTCATATTCTGTCTGATGATGAATGTGAGACGTGTGATGTTTTATATAGCTTCAGGGTTCGTCCAGGTGGTAAATGTCGCCCCTGACCCACCTGATGGTCTAAACAACAGCCTCCCTCATTAAATATATGACCTTTACAGTGTGAAATCACACCTTTGCCATTTTCCCCTGAAGCTTAAAAATGTTAGCGAAAGCAGCTGCTACTTCACTAAAGGTGGACCGCCTGTGCTATGAACTGCTGCGGGAAACCCCAAAATCTTTAAAATACACAAAGACGACGGATGAAGAAACGTGTGATGCATTCAAAAGAAAAGACTACAAAACATGCCACGTTTTCAAGAGAACGGATCCATTTTGGTTCAATGATTCCATTGATCTTCTGTTGCTCACCCAATCTAGGGCTGCAACTAGCAATCATTTCACTATCTATTATTCTGCTGGTTACTTTCTTTGTTAATTGATCATTTGGGCTAAACGTAAAGTATATATACTGTATATATCAATTTCTCACAATCGACTTCCTAACACCCAACATGATGTTTTCAGATGTCTCCAACCAACAGCCCAAAAGCCAAAACACTTAGTTTACCATCACAGTTTTACAACTAAAAAGCCAGAAATAGAAAATGATGAGCATTTTTGCAAAGAAAAAATATTTAAAAGATTCATCAATGACAAAAATGTTCTGTCCATCAACTGATCATTTCAGCACAAAGTAAAACAGCATTCACAGATTAGTTCCTTTGGTCTGCTACAGCACCACCACTAAATTAAAAATTTGAATTAGATCATGAAGCAACAGAACAATGGCTTCATTTCTAAAAACACTCCATGACGTTCTTCAAAGAACAACAGGTTCACTGAAACTCGATGGTGAGATACTGTTCAGTGCGACAGGACTAGTTCTTAGGATTCCTTTAACTTCATGCACACCTTATTCGCATGCCTAATCCATTAGCTATCACTCATCTGCAGTCAGACGAGCTTAATTGCCCTGGAGGGGCCACCAGGGGCCACCTGGCACCCACAGCAGGAGAGGAAGAAGCTGTGAGGTGCAGAGGGGGGAAGAGAGGTGTCAAAACGAGGCAGCGTTACCACCGCCCGGAGGCATCGCTCACTTCAGCTGAGCACATATTTCACTCTCAGAGCGTAATGTCACTCGTTCATCATTATAATAGAGAATTAATTGGAGCATCCATCCGACACATGCAAAGCAGGCTGCACCTGCAAATACAGTACGTGCCATCCTCGCACATCACACCAGACTCCCTTGAAAATTTGCCAGTTTAAAGTCACTTTGCACAAAAGTAAAAGTTAGACACCTCACGGACGTAGAAACTGTTTCTAATCAAAACACAAGCCACTTTTTTCTACATTAAATCCACTTTTGCTTTGCCTGGTATTTCCACAAATCATCCAACAAAACTGGCAGCAGCACGCAATGTGGACCCATCCAAAAAGCTTCATCAATCAAACTCCACTTGATGGACTGTGTTACGATGAAATTGTCCTTAACACCCTCATGAATCAGTGAAACATCATGTTCTGAAGTAAACAGCTTTGCTGTAACTGTTCTCCATACGATCAGTAACAGAGTCTACATATCAAAGCATTGCACCCAGGCTAATTACTCTATCTTGGCCTTGGCAGGTGCAAGCCGGCGGACTGGAACAAAGCCAACCCTCATATATCAGGGCAACTTTAAAAGATGACCCAGATGACACTGCGAACCACTGTAGCTGCAATCGGATCCTTGTGAAGCATGTAATCGTTTGGCTGTGATGTGTGCCAATTCTCATAAGGACAGGATGCCACAAAGAAGACGCGTTTAACGAGGTCCACCTCCTCTGCAAAGGCAGACCTTGACAAATCCTTGATGATTTATGGTAAATATGCCATCAGCGTGAGCCACTCAGCTGCAGCTTATTTGGAAAAAAACTTCAACTTCTTTCAAGTGCAGAGCTGTTGAGTTTTCTGCTCAGGAAGCTGGTTGCAATTAGAACAGCAATGATTAGTCGATTAATTAATAAGTGGCTCAGAAGAAAACTAATCAGTGACTACTTGATAGTCGATTAATCCTTTGAGAAATGAGCTGATAGAGAGAATTTGCTGCTTTTCTTGATCTTACATGGTCGTAAATCTAATTATTTAGTGGATTTTGGACAGTGGGTCCAATAAAATCGGACATGTAACGTCTAGGATTATTGTGATGGGTACGTTCCACTGTTTTCTCAGGTCAGCAGGTTAACTGACAACAATGGTTAGTTGCAGCTCTAGTTTGCAATGACAAAAAAAAATTAGTCTGAACTTTTATCCAAACAAGCTCTGCGGTCATGTAGCTGTTGTATGCAGAAGAGAAAAGTGGCTCCAAACCTATCAGACATGGTTGTGTGGTGTCTTCCCTCAGGCATGTGTTCACACACATTAAGAACATTAAATTGGCAGAATTCTGAATGGGGTTTGGTGCTGTGCTGTCTCCATATAAGAAGGTGTCAGGAAACACTTTTGTAGACTGAACTGGAGCAAGAAACCACACTTACCGGCCAGGCGAACTGAAAGGGGATCAATATCTTGCCAGCATCGTCGACTTTATTCGCGTTATTCTTGACGCTCTTAAAAGAAAACATATTTCCACCGAGAACTTGCGTAGATCCAGCTCCGAACGTGCAGGTGCCGCCGGTGGTGACCTCCATCTGGTACTCCTTCAGGCAGATTTTGAAGTAAGTGTCGCACTCGTCTCGGGTGCAGCGCAGGTCCTGGGAGCTCCTGGAGCCGTCGCAGCACTCCCCGTCCGCCAGCTCGCCGTTTACATTCTCCACGGAGATCAGCTGCAGCTCGAAATAGCCGGTTGACTGGGACACCTGGAAGCAACATTTTAAAAGACCAAAATTACACATACGGGCCTTTGTGAAGAGGCTGCAGCGCGGTAAGGGTCGCTCAAATTGGTGCGTAAAAGGGGAGCAAGCGGCGCCCGGCTCAGGGCAAATCATTATGGAGCTTATGCAGATCGGTTGGGTGAGTTATCCCAAAATTATTTGTTGCATGATGAACGGAGCGCGTGAACAGCCCACAGTTTGCAGGCAGGGTAGAGTGTTTTTTTTTTTTTTTTTTGGACAATCAGGGTACTCTCAGACTGGGAGCGAATTAACCGCTGCAGCAGCCAATTGATGCAATGCAACTTCCAACTTCTTGGTTCAGGCCTCATTTTGAGCCCCCCCTCCTCAGAAAAAAACCAATAAAAAAAAACAAAAAAAACCCAGAAAGGCTCTCAGCATTGTAGCCAAAATGGAGAGAAGCCCGAATCAATTCCTCAGACTTCAATCTTGTCATGGTAACATGATCACATGCTCCACAACTGACGGCTACGTAATTCAATTATCGATTAATGTGATGCAGAATATGCAATGCCGGAGAGCAAACGCATCTGCCCACGCCCACCAACTTTTGACATTGGTCATTTTGAACATTTATTTTATTTGCGCGGAGCACAATTAAATATTCTTTTAGGAGGAAGGGATGAAATAAAAGCCTCCTTACCTCCGTCCATAACGTCAACAGCAGGCACACTATTGGGAAGCAATTCCTAATCCTGGTGCGATTCCACATGCCTCCGATTAATTAGAGTGACATAGAGGTTGGGGGGGGGGGGGGGAAGCGATAAGAAAAGACAAACAGCCGCGGACCCGGCGACTAGTTCCTCCTCTCCTGACATGCAAGGATGAAATATTCACATGCGCGTTTTCTCCGCCGTGTGCGTCCAGATTGCAGCGAGGCGTTACATGCGTGTGTGCGAGCAGGCGGCGGATTGCAGCGCATTGATGATGGTCCCCGCACAGGAGTGTCCCTCCGTCAAATCTCTCCACACAGCAACTGAGAGGCTCCGCAGCCACAGCCTGAGGAGAGGATGTCGGCTTTGATTGGCAGCTCCGCAAACCACTTACAAATTGGCCTGCGGGCAGTCTCTGAGCCAACCGGATTAAGGGGCGGACAATAGTATAATAACCCCACCAGCCCTCCTCCTCCACCTCCTCTTCCTCCTCCCAAAACTTGAATTCTGCTGGGGTTTGTCCTGAGCTTCATTTGGACAAAGCAGAGGTCGACTTTAATTAAACGCAAATATGTGAGAATAAGCAGGGTTATTATTTCAGATTGTCTTCATTTTAATTAATTGTTTGCCTTCTGTTATTTCTAATCATCCCACACGAAGCGTTTAAGTATAATTTGTCACCGGGAGCTCCTAAAATAGTCGCGCAAGTAGACTAAAAGTGGGCTAATGGCTGATGACAGTGTGATTATGATTTTTATTAAATGAACAGTTTGCGTGGATCATCTGTCCTGAATGCAGCTCGGTTTGTTTGATCTAAAATTTCGCCCTTAAATTGATTTTCCTTCTCAGTCTTGCTGCTTTTAATTCTAGTGATGCTTGTAAACATTTATTTTTGGCTCATTTGTGATTAATATATATATTTTTTGGATCTTCTTGTTACCGCTCATGTGTTTCTGCAGAATTACTGGCAGCCGAAAGTAAAACTGCCCTTAAACACATCACTTTTTCAGGAACTAAACCAGACTAATGAAGGAGCTCTGAGTGCATCAGTCCCATGCATTTCAGCAGTGTAGAGCGCCCTCTACTGTCTGTATCAGACACCGTTTAACCTGATTCTCTACAGCCCGGTAATATGAGGACATAGGATGTGCAAAAATAGACATATAATAAGAATATGTGATGTTGCACTTTTCTGCTTTTACATTCTGGTGTTGAATAAATGTTGATATGAACATTTTTCCTCTTCTTTTGGTGCAATTTTTGGGTGTTCTTCTTCTCATCAGTGGTGGAAGACGTACTCAGATCTTGAACTCATTATCACTGGATCATCATCAGTGATGCGTTAATGTGTGAGCATTGCTAACATTGCAGCAGGTAAAGGTGGACTTAATTTAAATTACTTTATGTTCTTCCAGATGAATTAATCCATGATAATACATCATAATTTATTAGCTGAGTAGAAAACACTCAAGAGAAGCACAAGTGCCTCAAAATTGTACTTAACTACAGTACATGAGCAAACGCACTTAGTTATAACCCACCACCATTTTTCTCTGCAGTATCCTGTTACTATGTGCTGCTGCATCAGTCTAATTTCTCACACTCTTCTCTGCTGCCACAGCGCTGATGCACGGCATGCAGCAGGTTTATATTAAAACGCAGCTCGTGCCGGTTGCAGCCGGTTTGCTTTCAGCTGATCTCCACCTCATGTGGATTGATTGGCAACCCCAGCAACAAGTCTTCTGAC